>PVJH01003357.1:81555-144272 GCA_004026705.1 Nesogale talazaci
TTCTCCCCCCACCTTTCCCTTCCCCTCCTGGTATGCCTACTCTCAGTATTGGTCCTGAGGAGTTTATCCGTCCTGGATTCCCTGTGTTTCCAGCTCTTATCTGTATCCATGTACATGCTCTGGTCTAACCAGATTTGTAAGGCAGAATTAGGGCCATGATAGTGGGAGGAAGGAAGTGTTAAAGAACCGGAGGAAAGCTATATGTTTCATTGGTGTTATACTGAACCCTGACTGACTTGTCTTCTCCCTGCATTTCCCTATTTTTCTCTTCAAGGATTTTGAAACTTTCCGATAAGGTGGGAGTGTGTATATGATGATTATGTCCATCTGATTAATAGACCCTATTAGGGTCTATTAGGGCATTATGAAATGTCCCTGTTTCTCTCTAAGAATGCTATTTGTTTTGAAGTTGAACTTATTGAATATTAATTTAATCATTCCAATCTTATGCTTACTGCAGGCATGACACACACATATATTGAACCTTCGTTTACTTTTAATTTATTTGTTGCTTTATACCTAAAGTGGATCAATTATAGACAGGCTGTCATTGGATCTATTCATTTTAATCTCTTTTGATGTGGAGTCCAGATGACGAAGTTGTTAAGCTCCTGACTGTTAGCAGAAAGGTCGGCGTTTTAATCCTCCAGCTGCTCTGAGGGAGAAAGATGTGGCAGTCCATTTCCACAAAGATTCACAGCCTTGGAAAGCCTGGAAGGACATTCTGCCTGGTCCTCTGGGCTGCTCTGTGTTACAGTCATGCTGACGGCAACGGGTTTTTGCTGGATTCATTTTGATAGCATCTGCCTGTACATGGAGTGTTTGTTGCATTAAAGTTTAGTGTAACAACCTCCAAACTCATTGTAATCAAGTTGATTCTGACTCCTATCAACCCTGTGGATTTGAGAAAGTACAACTCTTTGTGGGAGAAGAGAGCCATATTTTTCTCCTGAAGAGGGGCTGGTGGTCTCGTACTGCTGACCTCACAGTTAGCAGTCCAACAGATAGCGTTAATACACTGAAATTGGTGCTACTAATTTGTGATTTATTTTCTAATTGTTACCCTATTATTTCACTTCTGATTTCTTTTGAAGTATTTAAGAATTTTTAAATATTTTAAAGAATTTCTTTTAAATTTATCGATTGGCTTTCTAGCTCTTCTTGTTTTTAAATGAATGGTTTTCATAGGAAAGGCAGCATTTCTTCTTTATTTTTTACAGTGGAAAATGGTGGAAATATGGACATCTCTTATTTTTTAAAATTGGAAAATATGAAAATCTTTCAACCGCATTAGTCCCTTTACTGCTTACCTGCATCCTTAGGTTACATTTTCCATCTCTTTTATATTTGTCTACGGCGTCAACCTCTATAGCATCATTGCTTACATTTTAAATGTAAATGTATATATTTTAAAGAAACAAAGAGAAAAAGTAATCTTACTATAGTTGATGCTTCCGATTCATTCAGGATACTCTAACATTCCCTTTCATGTAACTTCCATTTGGATCAAAGAACTTCTTTTGAGCATTATTTGTAGCATAGCAATTCTGGCAAGAAATTACCCCAGTTATCTTTTATCTGCAAATGTGTTTATTTTTTTTCTGGAAGAGCTTTTTTTTCAGTAGGTCTATGCGCTAGGCTGGGTTGTCCAGAGCAACAAGTCCAGTGACACTTTTCTATGGATAAGAAGGAAATTTATATCAAGGTGAAATTATGTATCAAGAAGGTATCTCAGCCCAGCCAATTCAAGTCCATTGATCCAATTCGCGCTAATCCCTAAGTCCCTCTTCTGACTTAGGGAGCCACATGCTAGTGATGCAGAAAGTGAGGCAAGAAGACCACAGGCCTGTCTGTGCCCAGCTGCCTGGATTCCAGGTTGGTGGAACATGGCAAGGCACCAAAAGCTCTCAGGGTCACTAGTGGGCATCGAGGCATGTAGTCTTACAACAGGCAGGAAGATGGAGGGGGGTGGGGGAAGGAGAGAGGAAGAGAGAGGTCATCCAGCTGCCATTTGACAGACAAGTTTGACTCCACCCCTGGCCAGAGTGTCTGGTTAAGAGAAACTCATCCCACCCTCACAGGATGGAGTTGCATGTTGATACTCTGATTTTCAGGACTTTAATGTGGGTGCCCCGCTCTCTGCGGCTCTTCACTGGAGGTCCGCAGTCATTTTAAAGCACCGGTTTCTGGTGTGAAATGTGTCAGTTTCCTCTGACTGATTTCAAGATGGTTCTTTGTCGTTGGTTTTAATCAGTTTGACAATAATGCCCTGAAGCATTTTTTTATTCTTGTTTACCTGGTTCTAGAATCTGCTCATCGATACGTCTACTAAATTTGGATAATTTTGGTTATTATTTTCAAATATGTCTTCTGCCTTTTCATCTTCTGAAATGCAAATTTGCATGCATTTGATCAGTTTCCATCTTCTTTTAATCTCTATTTGTACTTATGTTCTACTTGTGTTCATCCATGTTTTCTGATTCTTTCATTGGTTCTCTCCAGTCTATTGTCTATCCAGTGAAATTTTTTATGTCAAATATTTTATTTTTCATTTCCACTGGTTCTCTTTCATGCATGTTTGTATATATAGATTGAGACGACCTCTTTTTTAACTCAGTACAAGTGAGTGCATTGTTCTTTTACTTCATGGAGTATAGCTCCATCAGCTTCTTTCAAGTAATTCCAGCATCTGGGTCATCTCAAGTGTAGCCTCTGCGGATTATATTTTCTCTTGAAAATGGGTCACATTTTCCTGGCCTTTTTCTATGTCAAGTAGTTTTGCCTTGCTTTTTGGACATTGTAACTATTTTCTTGTGGGTGGAGATTGTGGATTCTCTTGTATTCCTTTTTACATTTAGAGTAATAGATTGGATAACTTATTATATACCTGTATAAGAAGCATTCCATTAAAATTGACAACAATACTTTAAGAAAGTCAGTAATACACTGGAATAAGCCACTGATACCCACAGCAGTCAGATAATTGTGCTGCATCAAGCAGGCTCATCCCAACAGGTGACAAAATGTACCCACAGAAAGTACCAGAAGATAACCTTCAACTTATTTCAATTCCTGGTGTGACCTTTCAATGATCAGCTTTGGAGGAGAGGTTCTCTCTGAATGGTGGCCTGTTGAAGTGGCCTCACCCTTGAATTCACATCCCCAACAGTATCAATGATGAAAAACGAGGGGCCCTTCTACACTATAAGAAACCCCAATCCCTGGCATTGAGCTCTCCTACCAAAGCAGACTCCTTCTTGTAGGTTTCGTTGCTGAGTGTTTTAAATCCAACTTAGGAAGCGCCTTACTGATGGAAGACATGCAGATCAGAGCTGTAACCTTAACTCTTTTCTGTGACAAACTTGGAGGACAATTGCCTGCCCATAATATTGAATTTTACCCACACAATTCTACAAGCTTGTGAGGCTAGCCTTGTGTTTTTTATGCTTCTTAATTTCACTAAAGCCAGAACGATTGAATCGGCCTGTAGTAGGTGATGTTTCTGAAGGAAACACACCACTTATTGGTCCCAGATGGCATCGAAGCTTTTGATCCTAATATCACTATTTTTTAAGCAATGCCCGGGACTTGTAAAATTGGTGATTTTATTACAGAAATACATTACACTTTGGGTTAAAAATTGCCCTGGTTGAGAACCGTCACCTGATTGGCTGACCAGGCAGTCAACTTTTGCAGTCGTTTTCCCTCCCAGTTAAAATATTAGGATTTTAAAACATCTTTACATCGTTTTCAGAACAGTTGTGTCAAACACAACTGGAGCACACTTTCACAAGAACATCGTGGAACAAAGCCACGGTTTAAGTGGCATTTACTAGTTCATAAATTATTGTCATTAGCAATAGGAGCAGGGCTGTGTGGTTTAGCATTTCTTTATAAGTCTTACCATCTTGTTTGAGCCTCATAACTGCTATGCAGAGAGGGAGGTCAAGAGGCACAATTGTTGGTCAGATGAAAAAACTAAAACGAGGGTCAAGGCTCAGAAACAATCAAGTGGCATATGCCTAGAGACGGAGATGGGCCTGGGACACGTGGCTTTAATCCCAGTTCTCTTTTTGAACTACAGACTCTTCCCAATGTCAACCAGCTATAACTCTGGGAGCATCTTCAGGGGATGCATAGGTCTAAGTTTTTGTAAAGTTGTGAGGAGATCAGAAAGAGGTCAAATGAGGAATAAGGGCCCCTTATTTTTTACCTCTCCTTTTCTTTTTCTAAACTGCTAATGAGAGAGTGGTAGGATGTGAAGACCACCAGAAACACCCGGTGATCCTCTGTTATTCTGCTTATAAAGAAACAATCCTTTGGGCGACCAAATTCACTCATGTACCGTCTTTTCCAATGGAGAGTTCTGTTAAGAGTCATCCCCAACTAGGAGTGCACCTTTATGGAGCAGGCCAGAGGGAAAAGTAATTGAATTTAATAAAAGCTGTTCTCAATATAAAACCACAGGGAAATACATTTAACTTCAAAGCCAAGATGCATGGTTCCTAAATATAATTAATTGCCCAGCTGTTTCTTCCATCAAATCTCAATTTGACAGTAAAGAAGTGGATTCTTTGACTTCTTTTTTTTTTAAGTAACATAAATTCCCCATCGATAGTTATGGATAGATTGATAGAAGCCATTCTCTGAAGTGTCATTCTGTAGATTTACAGACATTGCTGCAGCTGTGTCTACTTCTGACTCTCTTTCTTTGGAAGAAGTAGGAACCATTTGAGGTCATTTTAACAGTGCTGTCCAAGGTGACACCTTTGAGAATTGTGCTTTCTGCCTCCGCCCCCCCCCCCTCCGCCCCCATCCCCTTTTAAAACTCTACTCCAAAAGAAATGTCAGGCCCAGATTCAGGGGAAACATGTCTTTTGTAAGGACTGCTTTTCAGTGGATCCGCTGTCTGGAAGCCCCTGGCTTGCACGTGCTCGGTAAACATTAGCTGAAGGCAGGTGTCAGAGGTACATCTCATCGAGTCAGAGATCACAGCAAGGGGTGGGTGACTCTCACTCAGCAACAGCAGCAAGTGTGAGTGGAGGTTGTTCCACTGGGGGCTGAATTGAACCGTGCCACCTCTCAGCTCTAGAAATGTTGACCTGCTTGTCCGTCGTACCTGTGACTCAGGCCCCGCTGGGAAAAAGAGTATTTGAAGATGTCATTAATTAATGAGAGGTCATATTAGAGGAGGGGAGGGGCTGATCCCATCTCAGTGGTATCCTGATAAAAGAAGAGAAGTACAGAGAGACAAAGATGTCTTCGTGAAGATGCATCTACAAGCCAACGTCCAACCAGGCCACCAGAAGCTGAGAGACCAGAAAGCCTCTTCTCTCTAGAGCCTTCTGAGAGAATACATTCCCCTCAACACCCAGCATGGGGAGTACGAGACTCCAGACCTGAGAGACAGTATGTTTCTGTGCTTAAAAGCCACGCGCTTTGTAAGACATTGGCACAGCAATCTGAGGAACCCCCAGGTAGGACTAGACTCATGAGCAGCCGGTGAACAATATGGCACATGTACACACTTTCCCTGTGGGCTCAGGTGAGAACTCCTTCCCTGGTGCCAGACCACTGCTGTCTAAGACAGGTCCCCTTCTTCCTTGCTGCCCTTCCCAAGGGAGAGCTGTAGTCTTCATTCTATAAAGCTACAGAGGAGTGGTTGGTAGCTAGACATGGGAAAGCATGTTCCCAGATGTCATGTCGAAGAATACTGGCCAAGTCCTCTTCCACAAAACAAAAGTTTTACCTGGCCTCTAGGAAGAGTAGGAATGGGAAGTTCACGGAAATAACACCTGTCTCTTCCACATTGTCAGTTCCTTACAAGAGGTTGTTGTTCACCAAGAAGTGACTTCATACTGTCAGCATTGAGAATTGCCTCTCAAAAGTAATTGATGGTAAAAAAAAAAAGAACTGGGGATAGATGTATGAGAGGAAAAAGAAAACAAAACCTATAATGAATGATCCCATTTTCATATTGCTAACCAAAAAATTTAAGAGGAAAAAGGTACCTCCATGAAAATATCAACTGCAAGGTTGCTCATAATGGCCACATATGCAAACTATATAAATGTCCCAGAGAAAAGATATTGCTGAGAGAAATTATAGTACACTTTCTTGATAGCATAATAACGAAGCTATTACAACGTTAACTATAAAATCCATGAGGAATTTGGAAAAGTGTTTACGATCTAGTATAAAGTTTAAGCAACCTCAGTCTGTGCATATTACGCCTGCAGCTCCGTGAAGAGGTTTGGGGGCCAAGACTAGACATAACGATAACAAAAGGAAAATCTTGGTGCTGGGGCAATGGAATTACACTTGTTTAAAAAGTTTCTCCAAAATTTCATTTCAGGGCATGATACCATTTTATAGTTCAAAAACAGAGTGGGAAAGTTGATACTGCCATGAAACTTTTATTTGCTTTTTCTCATCAAGTACTATTTGCTTTAGAGCCTTTTATCTGCAGTTGATTGTCAGAGTCCAGCCACAGGTCTAGAGCACAGGAGACTCTGGATTATTGGAAAACCACTGCCTTCTCCAGCTGCCCTGTGCGCCAGCCAAACCTCCCCGTTTTCCTCTGTTCGCAACTCTGCACTCTCAGATCCCATCTCCATCTGCCTTTGTGCAGCAATCGGGTTAGGTCACAACTTCACTTTATGAAGACCAGTATTTGACCAGAATATGGAACCTTTATAATGCCTCCATTTCTATACCCAGGAAGGTATGGTAAGTAATTGAGAGCTTGGTCGGCCACTGAGAGTAAACATTGGTGGGTCTGCCTCCATCCCTAACGATTAGCTTTCCAAAGAATATTTATTGGTAGAGACAAGGTGCCTCTGGCCCGAGAGTTTGCTGACAAGGCCGACATCCTCTGCAGCAGAGCCCATGGGACAGCCTGGCCACAGTGTCCACTCTCTCTGCTGCTCTGACCTGGGCCCACACTAACGGGGGCAGAGTGCTGATCAGGGCTTTGTGGATTTGTAACAACGTGGCCTGGCTCATATCCACCTTCCCACCATGCCCCCTTACCTTCCTTTCTATTTCACTGGGCTACATGCAGGTTTTTTAACATGCCAGATACTTTGTCATATCAAGGTCTTTGTATCTCTTCTTGCTACTCCTGAGAAAACCATCTCCGCTTTCTTTTCTTCATTCCCTGCTTCTCTTCATCCTTTTCAATCAAGAGAGTCACTTACAGAGGGATTTTTTTCTCTATCTTCACCAATTTCAAGTGTGTTGTACCCTCACCTAATTATTTTCTGTGTCAACTTGCAGTTTATTTCTTTCCAGATGCTTTATTCCAGAGAGTGTAATGTTTACTTACTCATTGATTCTCATCTGTCTCCCTGACCCTGCCTTTTCTCCTAGCTTGTAGGCTTCATGGAACAAGAAAGGGTCAGTCTAACTCACTGTTTCCCTACCAGCCACTAAAAAGAATAGCACTTGGCTTATGTCTGTCACTTGTTTTCAGGTGTGTCACCAAGTCTTCTCTGACTCTACCAACCATATGCACAAGAGAACAAGATGCTGCCCTGCACTGCACCAACCTCACAATAGTTCCTATTTTGAAGCCCATTATTGCAGTCACTGTGGTCCATGTTCCCATTATTAATTGATGTTTGCAGCTATCTCTACTCATTTTTGAGTCATATTCCATCAGCAAATGAAGGTCCTGAAGGTTCTAGCCCCATGGTTGATACTGTGTTGAAGGCAGCTCTTCCTCGGTCATATTTTGAGTGCCTTCTGAGCTGAGGGGTGTATGTGGTAGAACAAAGACACAAAGAGAACAAGTATGCTTGTAAGGAGATACATATATACTTTATAGAGGCAAAAGTACAAACTACCAGAATATTCAGCAAAATGGTAGTCATTAAATCATGGAGTTCTCAATTTAAGAAAAAAAAAAGCCTTTACGTATTAGTTTATATAACACTAATGAAACTTCGAGCACCCAAATAGCACTCAACAGCTAGGCTAGACTAGGAATTCATTAGGTGACACTATTCTTTTCTTGGCTTGGATGGTTTGTTGATTAGAGATGCTCATTTATGTTTCATTCTGCCCTCAAAGTCTTGCCACAGAAGCCCAATGTCAACACGAAGCTCACCTGTTCTGAAACTTTTTCTTACAAGAAAAAAAAAGCAATTGCTGACAGTAATGTTTGAAAAGTTTCTGGAAAGGTGTACCTAAGCAAGAGAACTTGACTAAATTAAAGAGCTCTACCAAAGTCCATTGTGTGAAAGTGATCAAGCATGCCGTCAAGATGCACCGATTGTTATTAGCCATTGGAATGCAAAAATTGAAAACAGAGGAAGGAACGGTAGTGGGAAAATATGGTCCTGGTGAAAGAAATGAAGCTGGAGATCACATGGTAGAATTTTCCAAGACCAAAGACTCCTTCATCACAAATACCTTTTTAAACAGCACAAAAGACAGGCGACTCTACACATGAGCTTCTCCAGATGCTCTATACAGAAATCAAATTGACTACATCTGTAAGAGGAGATGATGGAGAAGCTCAAAAATAGTAGCTGAAAAACAAAAACAAAAAACCAGGCCAGGTGTCAACTGTGGAAGAGACCATCAATTGTTCAAAAGTAAGTACACGTTGAAGTTAGAAGAAAATTGAAAGAATTACAGGAGAGCCAAACTATGACCTTGAGGATATCCCATCTGAATTTTGAGATCATTTCAAGAACAGATTTGATGTATTAAACACTAATAGCAGGAGGCCTGATAAGCTGTGGGAAGACATCAACACCATCATTCATGAAGAAAGCAAAAGGTCATTAAAAATACAGGAAAGAAAGAAAAGATCAAAGTGTGTGTCAGAAGGAACCCTGAAACATGTTATTAATCATAGAGTAGCTAAGGTAAATGGAGGAAATGATGAAGCCAAAGAGCTGAACAGAAAATCTCAAAGGACGGCTTGGGAAGAAAAGTAAAATACTATAACGATATGTACACAGACCTAGAGTTAGAAAACCAAAAGGGATAAACATGCTCACTGGCTCTTAAATGAAAAGAACGAAAAGAAAAAAAATTTAAAATCAAGCTTCAAGTTACTAGATTGAAAGATTCTCTGGGAAAAATATTGAATGATACAAGAAATATCAAAAGAAGATGGAAGGAACAAAGACACAGTCACTGTACCAAAAATAGCGAGTCAACACTGAACCATTTCAAGAGGTAGCCTATGAGCAAAAACGATGGAACCAGATGAAGAATTTCAAGCCATACTGAAAGAATTAGCCAAAAACAAGGCTCCAGGAATTGCTGGAGTACCAAGGGAAACATTTCCACCAGCTGATGAAGAGTTGGAAGCACTCATTCACCAATGCTAGGACATTTTGAAAACATTCACCTGGCCAACTGACTCGAAGAGGTTCATATCTGTACCCATTCCAAAGAAAGGTGACCCAACAGAATGCTTAACTTATAGAACAAGATCACCGATAACATATGTAAGTAAAAATTTCCTGAGGATCATCCAATAATGGTTGCAACAGGAAGTGGATAGGGAGTTGCCATCCTTGTCCTCAGAAGAGAATGTGGAACAGGGGCTATCATTGTTGACATCAGATGCAGCTTGGCTGAAAGCACAGGATACCAGAAATATGTCTACGTGTGGTTTATTAGCTATGTACAGGCATTTGACTGTTTGGATCATAACAAACTATGGACAGCCTTGAGAACAAGGGGGATCCCAGAAAATTTAGTTGTGTTCATGTGGGACCTGTACATGGATCAAGAAGCAGTTGTGAGGGCCGAGCCCCGGTGGCGTAGTGGTTGTGCGCGGGACTGCGGCCCACTGGGATGGAGGTTCAATTCCAGCAGTGGGGCTGGGCCTCCTACTCCCACCACCGGAGAACATTGATGCCCTAAAATAAAATAAAATAAAAATAAAGAAAAAGAAACAGTTGTGCAAACAAGCAAGGGAATAGTGCATGGTTTAGAATCAGGAATGGCGGCATATTAGTGTCATATCCTCTCGTACTTATTCAATATGTCTGTTGAGTAAATCATCAGAGAACCTGGATTACATAAAGAAGAATGCATATCAGAATTAGAGGAAGACTTATTAACCCCCCGAGCTATGCAGATAACACAACCTTGCTTTCTAAAGTGAGGAGGACTTGAAGCACTTGCTGATGATCAAGAATTCCAGCCTTCAGTATGGATTATAACTCAATGTAAAGAAGATCAAAATCCTCACGACTGGACCAAGAAGTAGCATCATGAGAAATGGGGACATGATTGAAATTGTTGAGAAGTTTGTGTTGCTTGGACCTACAATCAATGCTCACAGTAGCAGCAGCCAAGAGACAAAAGGACATGTTGCATTGGGTAAATCTGCTGCACAAGACCCTCCTTATTATATTGAACAGCAAGGATGTTATTTTGAGGGCTAAAGCGTGCCTCACCCAAGCCATGGCATTTTTAATTGCTTCTTTTGTATGTAAAAGTTTGGCATTGAATAAAGAAGACAGAGGCAGCGGTGCATCTACACTTGAGTGTTATGAAAAATATTGAAAGTATCATGGACTGGCAAAAGAACCAATAGCTCCATCGTGAAAGAAGAGTAGCCAGACTTCGCCTTAGGGGAAGATGGTGAGACTTTGTGCACTTTGGCCATGTTCTTGGGAGAGATCAGTCCCAGGAGGAAGACATCATGTTTGTATAGTGGCAGTGCAGGGAAAAGGGGAAGCTCTTCAAAGAGACAGATTTAAACCGTAACAGCTACCCTCGGCTCCAACATAGGAACAATTGTGAGCATGGTGCAGGACCAGACAGTGTTTCATTCTGTCAGACACTGCACTTGACAGCAACAGCAACAGAAGTGTCTTACTTGGAGCCCTGGTGATGCTGTAAGGTAATCATTGGACTTTTAAGAGGCTATCTGTTCCCATAAACATGTATAAAACTTTAGAAATCTTGGCTTTGGGGCTGGGCTATGAAACAGGGCTGCTGAGTCACAATCGACTCAATAGCACTATGTTTTTTGGTTTGTTTGTTGTGTCGGTTATTCAGTACAACTGACAAATATGTCAAAAATGGATGGCTGTACGTGGGAAATCAATTTCTCATCATTTGGGAGGCTAGACTTGGGAATACAGAGTGCTGGCTGACAACTCTGGGACAATATCCTTGTGTCTCTTCAACATCTGTGGAGTTGGTGTAGCATGGAAATCCCCATCTGTCCCGTCATATACTTCATTTACTCACTGCCATGGTTTCAAGTCCAGTGACTCCACAGGACAGGGTAGAAGTGCCCCTGTGGGTTTCCCAGACCCTGACTCTTTATGGGAGTAGAAAATCTCATCTTTCTTTGGAGATGTCACTTTCAAACTGCTGCCCTCTTGATCACCCCAACACCTAGCCCACAACACCACTGGGAATTCCTAATAATGTTGAACACCCATGGGCAATGTCGCTATTAGGGCTTTGATTTGTCTACAACAGATGTTGACATGTATGTGGAGAAGTCATCAAATCTGTGAGATTAAACAGAGCGAGAATTACATGTCAGTGGTTTCAACTATTCTTGTAACACAGGACCAGGTTCTTAGTTTGTTTTCTTTCCTTAAGATGGCATTCGTAACATTGTGGTTAGTAGTCTGAAGCATAAGCCACTACATGCAAGGACTGTGGGTCTCTTGTTTCTTGGTAATCAGATCCCTTGGTCTTTGCTTACTTGTTTAATCTGTTTTATATCTCAAAAGAGACTGGTCAGAGATATAACCTAATTATGTTGTTGTATCCTGCCTCATTAACATAACTGTTTTTAAAACATTTTAAGTAGCAGCTTTATGTTTTTTGCTAGGAATTATTTAATATTTTATCAGTATTTTATTTTTTAAGTAATTTTATTGGGGGCTCTTACAGCTCTTATAACAATCCATAAATCAAGTTGTAGCAGCCACATTTGTGTATATGTTGCCATCATCACTTTCTTTTTTTTTACTTAATTATTTTACTGGGGGGCTTTTACAAATCTTATGACAATCCATCATTCAGTTGTATCAAACACACTTGTACATATGTTGGCATCAGTATTTCCAAAACATTTTATTTCTACTCAAGCCCTCGCTCTCAGCTCGTCACTGCTTCTAATCTGGCCTCATTGCAATCATCAAAACTCAAACTCTCCGCCATACGGTCCAGATTGATTAACTCGCATCATGTTCTTGCTCTGAGATGTCTTCAAGTCTGTTCCCACCCACAGCAACCGCGTGCACAACCGAAGGAAACACCGCCCAGTCCTGCGCCAGCCTTGCCCTTCTTCCTGTGTCTGAGCCCGCTGTTGCAGCCTCTGTGTCAGTCCATCTCATGGAGGGCCCTCCTCTCTTCCACTCTCCCGCCACGGATGTCCTTTGTATTGGGACTTGTCTCCTGACCACGTGTCCAAAGTATGTCAGATGAAGTCTTGCCAGCCTTGCCTCCAAGGAGCACTCTGGTCGAACTTCTTCCAAGACAGATTTGTTTCTCCTCTAGCACTCCATGGTACTTTCAGTATTCGTTTCCAGCCTCGCAGGTCAAATGCACGACTTCTTCTGTCGTCTTCCTTCTTCTGTCTTCCTTCTTCAATATCTAACTTTTACAAGCGTCCGAAGCAGTTGAAAATACCACGACTTGAGTGAGGCACACCTCCCTCTCAAAGTAACATCCTTGCTTTTCAATACTCTAAGGCGGTCTTGTGCAACAGATTTATTTAATGCGATGTGTCTTTTGATCTCTTGACGGCTGCTTCCATGAGCATTGATTGTGGATCCAAGGATGACAAAATTCTTGACAACTTTGACCTTTTCTCCATTTATCATGATGTTGCTTATTGGTCCATTGGTGAGGATTTTGGTTTTCCTTACAGTGAGTTGTAATCCATGTTGGTGGCTAGAATCCTTGATCTTCATCAGCAAGTGCTTCAAGTCATCACTTTCAGCAAGCAAAGTTGAGTTATCTACATAGCTCAGATTGTTAATAAGCCTTCCTCCAAACCTGACGACACATTCTTCTTTATGTAATCCAGTTTCTCAGATGATTTGCTCAGCATACATACTAAATGAGTATGAAGACTCTGTTGCAATTGTTCCTGAGTTTAAGCTATGCACTTTCTTTGCCTGTGACACAACCGCCTCTTGATCCATGTATAAGTTGTGCATGAGCACAATGAAGTGTTCTGTAATTCCAGTTCTTCTCAAGGATATCCATAGTTTGATGTTAACATTATAGGTGTTAAAATTTGCTAGTCATAAATGGAGGATAATCACAGCAGGTCACATCACAAGGGATGACTTAATTATTACACTATTGTCAATCTATATCAATACATGACAACCAAACCACTGAAAATCTTAGCCTTGGCAAGGTGCCAAACACTTGAGGAACAAGGGATAGACACAATTCAATCTTGGACACCTAGGGCATTCTTGGTTGCCAGGAATTAAATGGGGTAGGATTTAAATATGTTCTTAAGAAGTATAACATGCACATGAGTATAAATCACATGTATCTATGAATTGTGGAGTAATTTTTAAATTAAGATGTCATTATCAAATGAACAGGAAATGGAATTGCATCATTAAATTGGGTGCTCCCTGACCCCTCTACTTTGAATTCTCCCTAACTATTGACCTTAGCCTTCCATTTAGAGACAGTGTATTTTGAATGCAAATAATGTACATTTTATGAGTTATTTTTGCTAACCATACCTTACCTCCAAGGTACTTCCATCAGCTCAACACGCTGATATTATTTGCATGTTGTAATAAAACTCATTGTGAAAATGCCCTTGAGGGGAGGATGTGGTTGGCAAGATGAATACAGGGCATGTTGTTTGCATAAAAATACCATAGCCACAATCAAGAATTTGATGATTGGCATCCTTGTGCTTAACTTTAACCAGTCATGTATAAGGGAACTTCCAAAAGTAGGTAGAAAATATTTATTATCTTTAATTTCATTTTCCGATGGACTATAGAAGCCGCTTATATTCTCCCAAATACATATATTTATACTTTTATTCTGCATGCTTTGACTTACACATAAATGGAGTCATAATCTATTAATTCTTCTGTGATAAGACGGTATTCATTGGATTTTGTTTCTAAATGTTAACAAGGTGGAGACTTGTCATTATTTTTCATTGCTGAATAGTTTTCCTTTGAGCAACTATATTGTGACTTAGTTTTCATTCTACCACAAGAAGATTTCAATGCATTTGCTCTATCAACAATGTCACTATACCATTTTGTTCCTGTGACTAGGAACAGGCTTCCAAAGATGGAATGATGTGGTGAGTTATATCCTTTGACATATAAGGAGGTACCCAAAATAATCCAGAAAATTTTTTTCAAAGTTATGCATTAGTTTTTTATTTTTACAAAACAACTTACCTCCTACAAGGTACTCGCCATTACCCTTATACATTTGTCAAATCTGCCATTCCATTCTTGGAAACATGTTTCTAGCTCATCTATTTGGATGGCAGACAGCACCTCCATCATTTTTTTCTTCACCTCTTCTATGCCATCAAATTGCTGTCCTCTCATGTTCCTCTGCATTTGACATAACAAAAAGAAGTCCCACAGAGGAAGGGGTCAGGTGAGTCAGGAGCAAGAGAGGCATGCTACTTTATTCCTGCTGCCCTGAGAGGGCTGCGTGAGCCGGTGCATTGTCATGGTGGCAGAACCATTCTCCCATCTGCCACAAATCAGGCTTTTTTTTGTCAGACACTGTGACAAAATCTTTTCAGAACCTCTAGATAGAAAACTTGATTAGCAGTCTGACCTAGTGGAATGAATTCCAAATTGCGCTATCCCCCCTCACATAAAATTAAAGAGCATCCTCATGTCTTTGATTTCACTTGACAAGCTTTGGGGGGAGGATGAGGTGGTGATGGTGTTTTCCACTGTATTGATTGAAGTTTGGTTTCAGGCTCATAAGAATAGCACTATGTCTCATCACCAGTAATGACCTTGGAGTTGGACCAGGGCGTGTGGTGGGGGGGAAGCCTGGGTCACTTTGGAGCTGTTCTTTCAGAATCTGGCATGTTTCCAAGTTGATCCTCTTTTTCCTGGTCAGTCGGAATCGGAGGCACAAATTGCAAAGTGCCCCTTCTCATTCTCAAATCTTTCGTTAAAATTCCCTGAACCCACAGATCCAAGAAAGTTCAGCTTCCCCATCTCTTTAATGGTCCGTCGTTGGTCTTTGAGCACAAATGCACAGATTTTGTCAACATTTTTGACCACTTGGGAAGTTGACATGTCCAGTGCAAGGTTTGTCATCAGTTGACATATCACCTTTCTTTGAAACAAAAAAAATCACTCATACACTTGAGTTTTTCCCATAGCACTCTCCTTGTAACCTGTGTTCAGTATCGCAACAGTTTTTGTGGCATTTTTCCCAAGTGGGAAACACAATTTCACAGCCACATGCTGTTCTTTTAAATTTGCCATCACAAAAAATGAGGTTCAAGTGAAACCGCTTTTATGAAAAAATAAACTGTGACCACAGAGAACATTCCCAGGCCATGCCACTGGGTGCACTAACTCAGAGCAAGTTGCTGGATGCTCACCTAGAGGGGGAAATGTGTATTATGAAAACTCTGCTTTTGTTTTTAGTGTGTATGCTTGTGTGTGTGTGTGTGTAATCCCCTCATATATGTTTAAGTATAATTGATAACATAAGTTTATGCATTTTATAGTTAAATGATAGCAGTTGCCATTAAGCTGATGCTGACTTATGCTGACCCCATGTGGATCCATAGAACTGTGTTCCTCCATTGGATCCTCAGTGGCTGTGATCTGCCATAAGTAGAACACCATATCTACTGGTTATCACTATTAGATCACCATTACCTCCAAGGTACCCTGTGGATAGATTGGAACCTCCAACCTATTGCATTTAACCATTTACATCACAGGGGACTTGTTAGGATGAAAGTCTAGATATTTTTAAGACAGCCATGGGAAGCTTTGAGGGATTCCAGGAGTCTAAGTTGAACTCAACTACCCATTTGACCCATAGATCTCCAATACTCCTAGTTCCTTATCTGAAAAGCCAGCTGCCTCTGCCCTCCTGAGGAAAGAGCCCTTCCAGCTCCCATGGGCCTGTGGGGAATCTACATTTCCTGAGCTGTGAAGTGGGATATGTGCTTACTTAATGGTAAAGCACCCATAGTATTTGAGGTAACCTTTGAGAACAGCACAAAGGGAACAGACTTCCACAGAGTGCCTGAAATGCACTGAACACAATGGCAGGCTCACATTTTGCTATCTTATTCCATTCCCAGCCCACCTGTGACCTAGATAGAGGGTCCTAGGGGTGCAGTTGTTCCCTCAAGGTTGAGGTAATGGTGAGATTCCACGCTTGCCTCATTATTTCCTCTCTTAGGCAACGATGCTTGGCCTGGGATGGACGCCCCTTGACTAGCCACTGAATGGATGTAGGGAGGGAGAAACAAATGGAATGCTAGTGCCCAGGTTAAAATGGCTTATTGCTGGCATTCCCCCGGTCAGCCACCCCCTATCAGTGGAAAGAGCATAAAGGCAGGGTGGGAAGGACCACGTTGCCTCCGCCATGGAGCATGACCAGGTGTCTGCACAGCTGCCTGTCTTCAATAAATCACCACACTTTCTGACTTTCAGAATGACCTACAGTGAAGCAACAGCTGGCAGGGCAGACGTTGCTTTCCGGAGGGGTAGTCACAGCACGGCCATCCTGTGCTTGTTGAGGAAGCCCAAAGACAGTAAGTCACCAGCAGATCTCCGAGAGCCCCATAAAGAGGAATCCCTACTTCCTGCAAACCCAGGGAGAGGTCTGCTTTATAACAGACATCATAAATCACTGGTTGGTAGCCAAGGGCTACATACAGGTAAGAAATACATGTATGTGTATTTTTACATACAAGTAAAAAATACATGTATGTGTGAGCACATATGTGTATGTCAAATATATGGTAGGTTTTTTCCCCCCATTGTCATCAAGTTGATTAGGACTCAAGAGTGACTCTACAGGACAGAGAAGAACTGTCCCTGAGGATTTCTGAGACTGTAATTCTTTACAGGAGTAGAAAGTTTCATCTTTAGCAATTTTGAAGAAAAATTTCATGGTCTTTCAATTTCATTTTTCCATGAACTTTTGAAGCCCTTTTGTATTATTTTATGCTTTGGCAGTGGGGTTGGTGGGGGGGGTTGCCTATTCTAATCATTTGGCAGCAATGATTCTGCTTTTTTTTCTACAAATTCTTTTTTTCGGAGTAGAGACAAATTCTAGATTCTAACCTTACCCTCCCCATCCTGCCTTCCCTTCCTGGGTTATGATGGTTTTGTCCTGGTCTCTTTCATATATTAATAGACACTAATGTTTTATGTAAGTATATAAATATATGTGCTTAGGTAATTACTTATTCATAAATAAACTTGTATAAATTATATATTCTATTTTATCATAAATACCCATGTAATTGGTCTATGAGGATATAACGATCATGTTTAGATTTTATGATTAAATTATATCTGTAAATATCTTTGAGACAAAGTAATACATTACTGCATCATAGCATAGAGATTTGGGGCTGTGGGGCTGTGAGGGGGCTCTTGACTAACCCAGCTCTCTCTGAAACAAAGCTGGGTTATTAAAAAAAAATAAGAGGTGTGGGTTTCTCTCCTGCTGTGCAATAAATACAGAATCTCCAAGGCAGTCAGGTATTGCCTCTGAGCTGTCCTCCCTGAACAGATCAGCCTTACAAGTCTTGTAAAGCTGTAGGCTTGTTAATCTAGAAGGCTGTACAGATGGACTAACTGAAGCTTTAGTTATTATACTTAATTGGGCGAGTGGCCCTCTGAGCTGTCTATAAACTGTGTGTTCACAGTGAGGTAATTAATAACGCCACTTCCTTTCGGGAGACATATCATTAGCCATTATTTCTAGAAACATGACATTGATGTCTTTATTCAGAGAGGTAATTGCAGGTTTCTGAAAAGAGTATATGGTTTACCCAACAATTCCCCACAAATGACATCATCTCTGAAAAGTAAAACCCACCAAATCTGTCATTTTGAATCCATAGTTGGGATTTTGTTCCCTAAGTGGTAAAAGAAGACTCTGGAGGGAAAAAAATAATAATGAACTATTTGGTGTGGAAGTAAAAGGGAAAGATACGATTTGTTTTTTGACTTTTTGTTTCTTGCCTTAGAAGGCTGGTAAAGACGTTGAGTGTGTGTGTATGTGGATTTTCTTTTCTTTTTTTGGCTGTTGTTTAAGATTATAGCAAGAAGTAAAACAAAGCGACGATAAAAGACCATTTCTAAGTTTAGAGCTGCTTTGGGAGAATAGTTTTCTTATTGTGTCTTACCACATGCTCACAAATGAATTCTATTTAGCATTAACATGTGAAAACCCATGACACCCCCTTCTCCACAGCCTTCCCCTGTCCAATTCTTAACATTAAAAAGGAACCTGGGAAAGGTAACACAGGGCTTGACATTTCCCATTGATTGGATTCCATACACTGGAGCAAGAACTAAATAAGAATTTCAGAATAATTTTTGCTAAAACCTCTAGCTGGCTCATCATCCACAATTCTACTTTCAGAGTTCACATTAAACTGAGAAGAAAAAGGGGGGAAAAAGCATAGAACTTTCCACATTTTACTTCTGAAAAGAACTTCATAAGGTGCTGCAAGTTGAAAGAAAAACAAGATCTTTATTCACATGGGTCATTTTCTCGCTCATTTCAAATCCTTGCTTGGTCCCTTGGAACAACATGGGTCCATTTAAAGGGGAGAGCTTGAACCAATCAGAACAAGGTGGTGCATTGAACTTAACTGCAAAAATCATCAGTTTCTAAGACCTTTTGTAACTCTTACCCCTTGAAACTTGGATTAAACTGTTGATGGATTTTTTTTTCTTCAAACTGAGATTTTTTCAGGAGTGAAGAGCGACCGTCTTGGGAACGCACAGAGGCCGTTCTGCTCTGTTGTCCAGAGTTGCAGTCAGGTGGAACCCACTTGACGGCAATGGGGTTGGGGGGGGGGTGCTTGTCTAGTCTAATCATTTGGCAGCAGTGATTCAGCTTTGGGGAGAAGGATTCTAAATAGAAACCATGGTACCTCTGAACGATCCCTCCAGCAGCAGCATTTCTCTGGCAGATCAGAGAGCATTTAAAGCGTGCAAGATGTTTTGCGTACACTGGATCACGATGAGATTCTGGTTCTCTCTGAGGAAATGACTGGTACATGCTGCCATGAGCAAGGCCCTGAAAAGACCCTGCACTGAAGGAAGCGCCTTCTCTTTGTTGAACTTGCAGTTTGTCTGTGTCAAAGCTGTTTTTATCCCGTTACCTCGACTGTGTCTCTAGACATGCTTTCAGTAATGGGTTAAAGAAAGACAATTTTTACCTCTCCGTCCTCACCACACCCACTGCCATCAAATTGATTCAAACTTACCTCGAGCCTGGAGAGGGCTTCAGAGACTACAGATCGCTAGGGGAGCGGACAGTCTCATCTGTCCCCCTCATTTTTAACACCCTACAGAGTTACAAGTAGGAATCTACTGGATGGCAGTGAGTTCGGGGGGTTTTGGCGACAGAATTACAAACCGTTTTCCAACCAGTTGATTGTAACCCACGGTGATCACGTGCATGTCATCGCAGGACCCCACGTGGTCTTTAAGGGCTGATTTTTCAGGAGGTGGCCGTACAAAAGGCCTCATATTCTAGCATGCCTCCTGGGTACCCTTGAACTTCTCACTTTCCCATTACCAGCTGAGCCAATGACCCGCCTACACTCCCACCCCCATGGGCTAATGTGCAGAGCTAGCATTCCACAAAACCTCATCAGACACATGCCTTGGACCAAATGTTTGCTGGATTTTTCTTCTCAGATGAACAAAGGACAAGCCGGTTAAATATGGAAACTTTTAAATTTGACATTACTGGACACTACCATGGTGAATCCATTTCTCCGATATATTTACATCATCCATGTCGGGGAGGTGGCATTGAAAAGATGAGATCTGTATTCAGTCCTTCAAGAGAAGGGAGAAGATATTTATCACTTAGTTTTAATCAACACTTTATGCAATTTCCAGGAAATACTAACTTTTTGAAAGAGCAGCTTGCTGGTGTAAAGCCTCTCTTTAAAATTTTAGTTTAAATCTATCATAGAGTTCAAAAGTGATGTTAAAAAAAATGGCTAGTTAGCTCACGGGTAATGTTGAAAAGGGAATGGAGTGTCCCAGTACCACATGGGTAGATATTGGATTGGATAATTTGGCATTTTAGGGTTTGGAGATTTGGAGAGAGTATTTACGGCTTATGTGGTCTTAGAAAAATAATCTCATGGTGAATTTGGTTAATGCTATTAAAAACTACATCCTAAATAGCGATGCTTTTGCTGAATATATTGAATTTATTTGTACAGTGGTCTGTTGGATTTTACTTTTAACCTGGCAGAAGCATGTGCATTTTAATCTGAATTTAATCGAAATGTTCTCATTTATCTTCAAATGCTTTACCTCATTAATTATGCAGACAGCTCTTGCTAATACAGCAAACAACTCCATCCAAGATGTACTTTTGATGCCTAATTATCCATAAGGATGCAAAATCCTTTGATTAAAAAAAATTACTCCCGCTAGGAATCAAACCCTCCCTTTTCTTCTCCCAAACTCATGACCTCATTCTGTAAGACAACAATACACACGCAGATGTGTGGAGACAGCTCAAGGGTCCTGGACCTGGGGGAGGTGGGCGGGTGGGCAGGTATTGTGAATGTTTCTTTGAAGAGCATCTTTCTGGGATTTATTAGTTTGGCGATATTAAAGCCCCCTGATGAATCGAATGCCTTCCCAATGCCTTGGATGTTTCTACGTGTGGCAAAGACACAATGCAAGTCTTCTAAGAGGTATTTAAGTTAAACAAACAAATGCTGGCTGCGTCTGGTGAGTGGATCAAATGGTTTTTGTCTTTCCTTTCCTGCCTTGGCGGGGCTGATAAAATCAGAAACTTCTCTACCCTTTGGATTTTTAAGTAGGGAAGAAAGACCAGATTTAGGCATGGATGCCTCTCCCTGGGCCCACTGAACCCGAACCAAGTGGTTGTGGGTTGCAAGAACAAGAGCTCCTTTGTCGTCTTCATTAATCAAAACCACCAAGCCCGATGAATGGGGAGCATTTTTTTAGAGTCAAATAATGCACTAGAATTTGGATGTGTTTCTCTTTAATTAGTTTGATGAGGCCCAAGTTGGAGGACTTGTCAAACACCTGGTATTCACCCTGTGCTACTGACCTAGGGGGAAAAGTCGAGGTGAGGCAAACGGATAGGCAGGTGGGATTAGCTGAATGAGAGCCCCCTTTCTGTGCAGCCCTTGCTCCAGATGAAAAGAATCATTACCACAATGATACTTCTAATTATACTGTCATTAGGATACGTCTTTGGTTGGCCGTAGTGTAGGGAGCCTTGATTGTAGACAACATGATCCTGGAGACAGTGAAAGCAGGGAACCTTGGGATGCACTTAACCCTTTCGCTGGACGTAATGCAACTGACGTCCTCCAAGTCAAACCCATGTGCTGTTTGTTTGCCTTGACCATTCTTCCCACGTTGCGCAGAAGAGGTGTCAACACTAGCACTGCAGGGGTGGCCATCAGGTGACATTTAATGGAGAGGGACTCTTGACGCATCCATCTGTATGGCCCATTTCCAAATGCTGATGTCCAAAGTTCCCTGAAGCTCAACCAATGGGCACAGTATTTCCTGTGGAGTCTCATCATTGGAAGTGTTTCCACACAACTAAGCAAACACACAAGGACACAGTGGTACTGCAGCCCACCTATGTCCAGTGTGTATTCACAACAGAGAAGTGGGGTTCGGAAGAGTGAAGGTTGTATGGTGTGTGCCTATGAATTGTTGTAACTTAGGGGTTCACAATCAAGCTTTCTACTCCCGTAAAGTTATAGTCTTGGAAATCCAGAAGGGCAGTTCTATCCTTCCCTCTAGGGTCACTATGACAGAGAATTGACTTGATGACTGAGTTTCAGTTTGAATTTGAGTTTCAGGGGTGCAAAGGAGTTTGGTGGGCTTAAACTTGAAGTTCGCCCTCCCGACTTGCCAGATTTGTGGCATTGGGGAAATTATTGGGAATTTCCAAACTTAGATTTCTTCATCTCTATAAACAAGTCCCTTCATCACAGCGCTGTTGAGGGGGAAATGAGATGATGCATGTAGCAGAGTTTAGCAGTGGTTAGAAAACAGCCTTCAAGCCCCAGACAATGGTTGTGAAGCAATGGCCTCTCCTGTGATGGTTGCTAGGTGCTCACGACTTGGATCTGGTTCATGGCAACCTCACATGCATTCAAGTGAAACGCAGTCCTGTCCGGCGCCATGCTCGCAATTGTGATGCTGAAGCCGATTGCTGCAACCACTGTATCAGTTTGTCTCGTGGACGGGCTTCCTCTTTTACCCCAAACCTCTGCTTTGCCAAGGATGACGTCTTTTTGTAGAGACTGGTCTCCCTGGACGATGTGGCCCAGATGTATCAGACAAGGTCTCACCAGCTTCTTTGAAGGAGCACTCTGGCTAGACTTCCTCCAAGACAGATTTGCTTGTTCTTCTAACCATTCATTGTACTTTCAGGCACCACATTCAAATGCATACAGTCCTCTGCATTCATTGCCACCTTTCATGTACCCATGTGAAAAATACCATGCCTCAGGCAGCCAAACCTTCATTCGCAAAATGATGTCTTTTCTCTTTAACACGTTATAGAGACTTATCCACCGCCACGTATTGTTTTCTTTCTTCTTTAGTTTCTTGACTGTTGCTTCCATGAATGTTGATTGTGGATTCAAGAAAGAACTCTTTGACAGCCTCCATCTTTTCTCAGTTTACCGTGAGGCTACCTGTTGGTCCAGTGTGGAGGGGGTTTTGCTTTCTTTACACTGAGTTGTAATCCACCCCGAGTGCTGCAGTCTTTGATTTTCGTCAGCAAGTGCTTCAAGTCCACTGCAAGTTCAGCAAGCTCGGTTGTGCTCTGTGCATATGTCAGGCTGCTAATAAGCCTTTCTCAAATCCCGATGCCACAACTCTTCTCCACTTCGTCTAGCTGCTTGGATCATGTGCTGAATTAGACACGGTACCTTGTCTTAAGATGTGTCTCCTACAAAGAGGACCGGATTGATTGGGCCCATTGGTTTTAGATGCTACATTAATTTCCTCAGGCTGCCCGAATGAAGTACCATAAAGGGAGTGACTTAGAACAACAGAAATGTATCCTCTCACACATCAGGGAGCTAGAAGCCTGATCCCAAAGTGCCAGAGAGGCCATGCTCTCTTGCAAACTCTAGGGAAAGGTCTTTCTTCACTGCTTCCTAGCTTCCTTGTAAGCCATCCTTGGTATTCCTTGACTCATAGCAGCATCATTCTGATTACTGCTTCCATCCTCACATGGCTGTCTTCCCTTTGTGTGCATCGGAGACTCTTTCTTATGACAGGGTTACTGGTCCTTGGATTGAGGGCCCATTCCCATCCAGTAGGATCCTACCTGTCCTTACTCACACGTGCAAAAAACTCTCCTTTCCAAATAAGGTCACATTCACAAGTACAAGGGGTTAGGATTTGAGCAGATCTTTGGGGGACACACAAATCAATCCACTGCAGATGCTAAATAAATTTCCACAGATTCTAGTTGCAAAAGACTAAGTTTGTCATGTTCAAAGTCTATCTTTGGATACAACAGACTCTTCCTCAAAGCTGTTTTGCTTTAAATACCAAAAAAGACACGTTTTCCCAATCAGAGTCATGCATGCAGTCTTGGACACATTGTGGTAGTGAGATGATCTTGTTAGGAAGCTTCTCTGAATTATAGAGATGGCTTTACTTTTCAGGACAATGAGTTACGATGCTCCAATTTGGGATCATGGATTTTGGTACTAATCAATTGGATCCTGTTGACATCTCTCAAATAGTGTCTCTGCCCCTGACTTCAACTGGAACTGAGACTTAAATACACACACATGTATGTATATGTGTGTGTATATATATATATATATATTTGAGACATAAAAGTGGTATATGCAGAGGATGAGGATTTGAATTGTTTAGAAACAAAGCACTGTCTATATTTAAAGTTTTCCTGGACTTCTTTCCTATGATTTTTACAATTGCAAGCACCTATGTGTACGTACATGAATAATTATCTAAAGAAATCACAACGGGGACTATTTTAAAATCAGCCCCATCTCTAATTCACATGGAGAGGGGGTAGATTCTTTTATGATATATAACAAAAAGCACATATTGGGCAAGTTTATTTGGCTGACACATACTGCCAAAGACCTTCCAGGGAGGGTGGCATTTCAAGCAAGGCTGTGGGGAGCATGTCTGCTCAGGCTGGCTGGTTTTGACTCTTGCTTATAAACCAACCTGGTTTCTTCTTGAAGACTTCAGTTTTTCTAGCATGGCTTTGCATGGGAGTGGTATGTATGTGTGTGTGTATCTATAGATGAATGTGTGCATGCATGTGTGTCTATAGATGAATATATATGTGTGTCTACAGATGTATGTGTGCATGTGTGTGTCTATAGATGAATGTATGTGTGTGCATGTGTTCATCTATAGATGAATGCATGCATGCATGTGTGTGTCTATAGATGTATGTGTGCATGTGTGTGTCTATAGATGAATGTATGTGTGCATGTGTGTGTGTATCCCTTGTCATTGAGGCAGTTACCGTGCATGGCAACCCTGCAGGCTGCCGCGTCAACCTGCCCTGCACTGGGCTTTTCATGGCTGTCATCTTCCTGAAGCAGGTTGCCAGCCTTTTCTTTTGCATCCCCTCGGGGTGGGTGGGTGTGTGCAGCCAAGTTCCAGTTAGGCCAAAGCAAACTTTCACACACCATGCAGACTTCTGTGGATGCACATGTGTGACACATAGGCATGTTGCTGCCATTGAGGCTCCTGGGCATTGATTCTGACTCATGGGGACCCCATGTGTGATGCGTGGAACTGCCCCACAGAGATTTCTTGTCCGGACGTTTTGCGAGAAGAGGCTTTGTCTTCCACAATCCTACTGACTGGGTTCAAACGGTCCATGGTGGGGTTTCCAGTGGAGTGCAGCAGACTCCACCATCCAGGGGCTTTATGTAAATGAGCAATCCCTCCGAGAGCCTGTAATCACAGTGCCATGTTATTAAGCTCTGGGCTGGTAAAGGAAAGGGAGGGGGATGGTTTGGAACCACCAGCGGTGCCAAGGGAGAAAGATGGGGCAGACTGCTCCCCAAAAGGCAGCACCCGGGGAGCCCCTGGAAGGGAGTTCTACTCTGCTCTGTAGGGCCACTCAGAGTTAGAATCAGCTTCACAACAAGGAGGCTTAGGGATACCCCCCAAACCAGGTTTGTTTGTTTTTTTCAAAGCTATGTATTTAAACTTTTGAAAAAAACATACCAACCTTATCACCTTCAAAATATCTTCCATTACACGTAATGCATTTGTCATATCTGTGTGATTCCTTTCTTGGAAATATTTCTGAAGGTCATCTGTGTGGATGGCTGACAGCACCTCTCTCAACTTTTTCTTCACTTTCTCTACATCACCAAATCGCTTTCCTTTCAGGACCCTCCTCATTCATGGAAACAAAAAGAGGTGGTACGGAGCGAGATCAGGTGAGTCAGGTGCTTGGGGCAAGGTAGGCATGCTGTTTTTTGCCCCAAACTGGCACACTGAAATGGCTGTGTGAGCAGGTGCCTTGTCGTGGTGACAATACCAGTCCCCCCTCTGCCACAAATCAGGCTTTTTTTTTTTTTTTGCACACCGTTATGCAATCTTTCTAGAACCTCTAAGTAGAAAGCCTGATTAACAGTCTGGCTGGTGGAATAAGTGCAAATGCACTACACGTTGACATTTTCATCCATTCGGGAGGTTGACGGATGTCCAGATTGAGGTTTGCCATCCATCGACATTTCACCTCTTTTGAAATGAGAAAACGGCTTGTGCACTTGCACAAGCATGGTCCTCATAATCTGTCTTCAACATCACAACAGCTTCTCTGGCATTGCTCTCTAAGAAGGAAACCAAATTTTATAGCTGCATGCTGTTCTATTAAGTTAGCCATCATAATAAATGAGCTTCAAGTGAAAAAAAATCACTGGGACCAGAGAGAATCTTCCTAAGTGCCGCCGCTAGGTGCACTAACTCAGAGCAAGTCGCTCAGTGCTTGCCTAGCAGAAAAAAAAAATGTCTATTACAAAAACTCCGCCCAGCAGAACTTTTTTCTATTTTGTGTGTGGGGGGGTACCCCCTCATATATCAGATGGTGATATGGTTAAATACATACCCCCAGATAACTTGACCATTAAAAATATTAAGCCATAACTAGATTAAAAGGTTAAGGCAGGGGAGTGTGGGGGGACTGGGGAGTCAATAATAATAGGTACGGGAGTGAAGAAAATGCTCTCAAATTGATTGTGGTGATAATTACTCAACTTTAAAAAATATATTTAAGCCATTAAATTGTATGGTATGTGAGTAATAAGTCAACAAAACTGTTCAAAATAAAGAAAACAAAAATATTGTCATATACTTCTAGTTCAGATATAAACTCTTCAGTAGATGGAGTGAGCTATTATGATGATGATGAATTTTTGCTGTGATTATTTTAAAAAGTGACACATCTTGCGAGTTTTTGTCTCAGAAGCCAAAGTCAAATTATTACGAACTCTAAAGGATAGCTAAACCCATGAGGCAGTTAATTTCTGCAATCATTGTAAAGATGACATTGTATTGCTATGAATTTTAATTAAAATGGCAGACTTTGTTTAATCCTTTTATTAAAAAAGCTCCTTGCAATGCAAGTAAAAAGTTTACGCAAGAAAGCAGCTAATTTTGGACATGTTTGGCTATCTTTTCTATTCAAACCTCATAACTGGAGCCCCCCACCAGTCCTTTTTTTTTTCCTCCATAGAAGACAGGGCTCTTTTTTTTTTACCCCGTCTATTTTGTATAGAAAAAGTGAAGCCTGAAATTTGCTTCAGTGTAATTAGGGGCCTAAAATGTATGGTTGCTCTCCGAAAAGTCTATCTCCAAGCTCCTTTGCAATACAAGTTAATTAACTGGATTTAGATATTTGCAAGATGATATATTTAATGGGATTACTGCTCATATAATGTTCTCAGTGACTGATTTACAATCTAAGCTCATGGAGCAGAGTACCGAATTTCCAGCTCTTTGAGAGTTAATGTTGTGTTAAAGAAAAGTACCGTTTGAACCTCATTGTTCATGAATAGGTGAGTTATTCCCGTGAAATGGAGCCGGGCCCTACAAGGGCTGCAGCAGGCAGATTCGTGAGTCCCAGCGCGCACCACACATTCCACCTTTGGACTCCAAGTAGCTGGATCCCCACACCTGAACTCCTGACAAGTTCAAGGCAATTGTATGTCTCATCAAAATATAATGGCCCTTTCTTCACAGTCTGTCTCCCAAGTGGGATCAATTCGATACTTCTGTTCTAGAGGCTTAACGCTAAACACCCATGCTTTGGGTGGTTGAGAGTTAAAATGAAACCATACATAACCATTCGGCACCCCTAGACCTGGCCATTGTGAATGTGAGGTGTCCTAAATCCACCTTTCAATGCAGCCCTTCAAAATATTTGCAATTATTTTTATCAGACTGGGTGGGAAAGAGAAGCCATAATTTGCTTGGAGGAAGAACACCCATAGAAAAATGCTAGCCTTCAAAAAAGAAAGGGAGGGGGAACCCATTTTTACTCAAACCTTTCTTTCACCTGCTCTTTTTTTTTTGTTAAGCAAATTTATTTCTGCCCATCAGTTAGGTTCATTCTCATGTTATGGTTTCAGTCATTGGACTTGACAGCCCTAATGGATATAATTTAAATCTTTCTGGTTAGAAGCCCACTGTAAAAATAGTATTTTTAACTACACTGGTGAAATCTTTGTTAAATGTCTAAATATTAGCTCAGTCAAATAACTATTAAGAGAAAATTTAAATTCCTCCTTAGTGGAAAGGCAATATAATAGTACATCCCATTTCTCATTTTCATTGGAACTTACTGAGTGAAACAGTTCTTTGTATTTGACCTGACGAGATAATGCCCAGGGATGGATAGACACAAACTGTACCTTGGACTGCAGCATCCCATCACCATATTAATTCTCTGGGCGCAAAAGGGGGACTTTCAAAAGATGCTGCTCTCCGGCAACCTGACAGTTTCTCTCCATGTTGGCAGTTTGGTGCTTAAACCCGTGTCTTCCATTTGGGAGAACTGGCTCGATTCCTGGCCAATACATCTCCTAGGCAGTTACCACCCACCTATCAGTGGAGAGCTGCATGTGGTGAAATGGTGAATATGTTCCAGTAGCGTGTCTGCACTGAGATGGACATGGAAGAAAGGCCTAGAGATCGACTTCCACAGATCTGTCAGTGGAAAGCATACAGATCATGGCTGTCTGAGCAGGTGGCTCAAGGACGGTGCAGGGCCAAGTAGCATCTGTGGTAGGAGGGGTCACGTCCTTGGGAAGTGCAAATGGTGAATAGCCCAACTGTAAGTCCAAAGGTTGAAGGGTTGAGTCCCCCCAAAGAGGTCTGGCATATTGCTCCAGAAAATCTACCCAGGAGCCCTGTGCAAGGCTCTGCTCTCCTCGGACACACCTGGGGTCAGCAACTGCTTGCATAAAGGTGGGCTGCCAGGGTAATGTGAATGCTCAATTTGAATACAGCTATCAGTATCCCCAAAATACTCTGGGCATGTGATCAGGAGAGACCAGTCCTTGGAGAAGGCTGTAACACCTGGTAAAGTAGTGGGGCAGAGACACAGAGGAAGGCCCCCCACCAGATGAATGGACAAGAAGTAGCTGCCACACTGGATAACAGGAATCACATGGAAGACACAGGACTTGGCTGTGCTTCATGTCATTGTGCATAAGATCCCAATGAGTCAGAACCAACTTGACATTACCTAGCTACAACAATAACATTTTCCCACTGAGCCTAATTCCCATTTCAGGTCCATTTCAGTGATTACACAGAGCAAAGGCTTGTGCCTTGTTGGCGAGTAGTATAGATGAACAGGAAATTTGACCCCAGAGTATAAATGGATAGGGAATTTGGAAGATAGCTACCTGGGCAACTTAATAGAAAAGATCTGTGCTTGTACCCATTCTAAAGAAAGGGACCCAACATAATGTGCAAATTATAGAACAACATCATTATTTTCCCATGCAGGTACATTTTTTGCAAAAGTTCATCCAACAACATTTGTTGTTTGTTTTTTTGGGCATCACTGCCTCTGGTGGTCGTGGGTGCTACCCGGTGCTGCTCCTGAAAGCCACCGTTGGATTTGAACCGCCAAGCCTGCGGGCCGCAATCCTGCACTCAACCACTTCTGCCACCAGGGCTTAGCCCCATCCAACAACATGTGTAACAGTTGAGATTGGTCTCTGATGTCCCCAAAGTATGTGAGACCAAGTCCTTGCTAAAAAGCATTCTGGGTGTACTTGTTCCAAGACAAGTTTGTTTGTTCTCTGACAGTCCTTGTCAGTTACAAGATTCTTCTCCAACTCCACAAGTCAATGGCATCCCTCCTATCCAGTCTTCCTTGGTCATTGTTCCACTTTCATGAGCATATGAGGTGATTGGAAATACCGAGACCTGGGTCGCACTCATCTTAGTCCTCAAAGTGTCATTAAGTGTTTTTCTTTTAGCTGGGCCAGTCATTGTCCAGGGCGCTCTCATCCTTAGGAGCCTTGCTGGCACACTGTCAAGTCAACTTGGACTGCTAACCATGATGTGGATGGTTCTAACCCCACTAGCCACTCCAGGGCACAATAGAAGAGGCTTTCTACTCTTCTTAGAGGCCCCATCAAAGGTTGCTATGATGTGACGGCACTGGGCTTGGTCATTTGGGGATCTCGTTGCAGTTTAAACGTACAGGAACTTAATTTCTCAAGGGAACGAAGGCACTGTGGTGGTTACGTGTTGGGCTGCGGTCTGCGTGGTTGGCAGTTGGAAACCACCCTCAGCTCTGCGGGAGAAACACTGGACGTTCTACTTCCATAGACAGCAGCGGTCTCAGAATCCCACAGAGGGGTAGCTGTGAGTGAGCATGGACTCAATGGCAGTGAGTTTGGTTTTCGTTTAAGGACTAATGCTGGCAACTTATCTGTCATCTCTGTATTCTCTTTGGGGAATTGTCTCTGCAAGTCTTGCCCATTTTCTATTTCACTCACTTCCTGTGGAATGTAGCGTGCCCTTCATACAGACCAGGTACATGTCCATTGTCAGATCTGAAGTTCCTGGAGAAATAGAATGAAAAGATAATGGAATCCCCCCCCCCACTTCTAGAATCCCTCTCTCATATAAATATTTGATTCCAGTGTGGGGCTTGCAATTTTATCCTCTTAAAAGGTGTTCGGCACAGCCAGCGCTTTTAAAACTTAGATCAAGTCTATTGTTTTGTTTTATGGATTTATGCCCCTGATGTTATATGTAGCAGCTTTCCTTCCAACTCTTCTAGATTGAACTGTAGCCTCTGAACAATGGTGTTAGGATACTGACCGATAATCTGTGAGGATAATTCCATTGGCCACAGTTTTCTTTTGTCATGTTAATGAGACCATGGTCACTGTAGGGTGTATTTAGTTATTATTATTATTATTATTTTTATTATCATCATCATCATCATTTTCATCATTTACAGAAAGCCACTAAGTCACCAGGACCCTTTATTTTTAACGTGATTTCTGTACAGGGACATATGTAATCCTTTTACAAATAAAGCTGATTGCTAGAAGAAACAAAGGCGAAGGCAAAACTGGCATCTGATGGGAATCCATAGGCCTTTAAGCTTCAGATCCATCCAGGAAGTTGGAAGGTGCATTTGATCCAAGGACCTCTGAGATAATAGCAGAGCAGACTAGGTAGAAAGGCAAGGATGCACAGACAGGAAGGCAGAAACATCCTGTCCTCAGGGGATTTGCCAAGAAACCACTGAAGAAAGAGACTTAAAAAGAAGAGGACCCTGGCCCGGGGCTTAGCACCGAGAAAGTGGCGGGATATCAGACTTTAACCTGGGACTTCCACCCTCCTAAACGACGGGAACACCTTTCTGTACGTTTCTCTGATGTCAGCGAGGAGTGCATGGTGGGCTGCTCACTCCCCGCCTGCAGTTCGTCCCACCAGCCGCTCCTCGGGACAAGCATGGGGACTGGCTGCTCTCATAGAGTCGTGGTCTCGAAAACCCACTGGAGCAGTTCTGCTCTGTTCCTGCAGGGTCCCTGTAAGGCCACCATCAGTCGAATTGACTCAATGGCAGTGAATTTAGGTTTGTTTGTTTTCCTCAGAAAACTAAGATACCAACCCTAGGCCACAAAGATTCTGACCAATGGTTTTTTTTCTGAAAGTTTTCTAGATTTATATGATTCACAGGCAACTGAATTTGTATGCCCAGTATGATGGGCAGACTAAGGTTTTATGTATCTTTGTCACTTGTCTGTGACTATCCTAGGAGATCTGGTAACATTGGCTGAAAATACCCTTGAGTTGCTTTCACACCTTTCACAACGGACCTTTCTCTTTTGGGGCTTCTGATGGGTTTATTTCTCCTTCTGATGGGTTTATTTCTCCCCCAGTAGACTCTAAACGTCCAGAGGGTAGAAATATTCCCCCTTCCTATCCCCGCCTTTCACCATTGAATTCTTGGCATCTAACATTGTGTGATGTTTTATGATCAAGTCTCCCTGCATGTTCAGACACTTGTTGAGTGACTGAGTTACCAAGTGACTAAGTAGGTCGAGAGAAGCGTTTGAAAAACACAGACTCTCCACATTCAATATTGCTGCGAGTCTGTAGCTCAGAGGGGGAGGTGGCCAGGGGATTGATGCAAAGCCAGTGCACCCATAGGCTTCTCCACATGTGTGGTGGTGAGTGGCCCCACCCACGTTTTGTTTTCCAATTCTCTTTGCAAAATAAAAACAACAACAAAAACACACTTTTTTTTTTAAACCTTGTCTAACTTAGAGTGATAACTGGATCTGACAACTTTGAAAATCATCCCCAGGGCTGGATGTGTCTGTGAAACCCTTCTCCTTTCTCACCAGCCAGTTCAGTGGAGCAGTTAGCAATGAACGTTTTATTGATTTTACAAGTTACTTACAACCACCCTGTAAATGATACATCATTGAAACCAGTAGAGTCTTAAAAACAAGTTCTAGGGAAATGCCCGGAATCGTGAGTTGGGAGGCAGAGCGATGAAAGAAAATAGATATTGATTGTAAAATGCATTACAGTGTCATAAGGCAGGCGCTCTACTCACGCAAGGCATCTTGGATTAATCAAAATGGCCATTTCAGTTTTATTCTAGTCTCCTACAAAAAACAGAAACTTGTAAACCATCGAGTCTTTTATTAAAAGCCAGACTCAGAGATGAAAATAGCTGCCCAGGAGAAAAGGGGACGGCATGGGAATTGGCAAAACAAATCGCTATTTCCCTGGTATATTAGAATTTACTTCATGGCCTAATGCTCATTCAAAGGCCCCACATTCATGTCTCAGTGAGTTAAAATGAATACACAAGAGCATGGGGGGGAAAGAGACAAAACTAAATTAACCAACCAACATCAATAGAGGTAAATTGTGATATTCCAACCCTTTGTGGGGTGGTTCATCATGAAAGTCCAGCATTTATTTCTGGAGACTGATATCACTCCCTCTCTTGAATCTGAAGAATCCCACCCCACAGGGCAAGAGAAAATTGCCTCTATGGGTTTCCAAGACTTGAAATCTTTTTTTTTTTAAAGATTTGAACTCTTTCTGGGAGCAGGCAGCCTTCTCTTCCTCCCACAGAGCGGCTGGTGGATCCAAACCACTGAATTTAACACACACAATGAGACAGATGTACAGGAGTGACAGCAACACCCAGGAAGGGCGAGATTTGAATCAAGCTCTCTTCCATTTCAAAGCCCCTGATCTTTCTGTCCTCTCCCCTCTCGCTGTGGTCAGGGTTCTGCCACCAATGGTCGCTGTCATCTTTCCATTTTCTTCTTTGTCTTCTGACTGCATTGGGTGAGCTTCTCATTAAGGCATCCTGGGGCAGTCTATTTTTCGGGTCAATGTCCTTCAGGGATTCTTATTCCATCTGAGCACCAGTTGCTGGTCTCGGTGAGCATTCTTCCCGGTTGCTAATGTACAGGGCCATCTAGTTGGTTCTGACGCAGATGGACCCTTGGTACAAGGGACGAAGACACAGCTTGGTCTTGTGCCATCCTCACCATAGTTCCTAGGCATGAGCCCATTGTTGCAGCCACGGTTTCGGTCCAGCTCCTTGAGGGCCTTCCTCTTTTTCAAGCCAAGAATGACGTCCTTCTCCAGGGATTTCTCTCTTCTGAGAACATGTCCAAAGTACAGGGGGTGAAGTCTCACTGTCCTTGCCAAGAGGACAAGAGCCATGTTCACCATTTGCTGTGAGAGGCCAGCTCAGCAGCACACATCCAAGGTGACCAGTTCAATAGTATACACTCCTAGACTGTGCTGGCTTCATGATCTCAAACAAACCTATGGTGGGCATGTATTGGCAATGTCAATTTCATGATTGGGATGTAGGGATGGAGTCTAACCTGTTAATCTGGAGATCGCCAATGAGTAGCCGATGAGACTTTTGTATGGGTATGGCTTTCTCCTGAGAATTCTGGGAAGTCTTGCGTTATTTCCCAATTGGAAAAGAGAGACTTGACCCTCAGTCTCTGGGAGTCAGTCTCCGAGACAACAAACTACTGACAAGACAAGATGGCATTATCTGAGGAACTGGAGGAGCCAGAGGAGAAGCCACACAACCTTACCCTGATAGAACCAGACCTCTAAAGCTGAAGAAACCACGTGGAGATCCTGCCAGCACCGGGAAGCTTCGACTGCACGTGCTTCATGAGTGCTTCATAGACTGGCTAATGTTGGATTTATGACCTTGGACTGGACTGGGTTGGGATGTTTTCTCAATCTTCCATTCCTCTTGTATATAAACCTTTCCCTTATATCCATACGCGTGTCTATGAATTTGTTTCTCTAGTCTACCTGGACTAACACATAGCCCACAACTTTCATAGGAAAGGACTAAAACCTGGAGACGACACTTCTGAATTTAATTTCTCACAAAGAGGGGACAAGAAAGAGAGATAGAAAGAGGGCAGGTGAGAAGGGAGAGAGGAAGGAAGAGAGAGAGAGAAGACTGGAGAGAAAAAGAAACTCCCTCAGCCTCCTAGGTTTCCACGAGCTACGTTGGTACTCTACCAGCGCTTAAAAGCCTAGCAATGGCTTTGATAGAAGCTGTCTTAAGTGTCTGCCTTTTTGCTTCTACAAGTCAAGGGCCCACCGAGAGGACATTAGCTGTCTCATCTGTTTGCTGTGAGAGGCCAGCTAGCTTAACAGTATAGACTCCCTGGGCTCTGTTGGTTTTGTGATTTTGAGCAAACCCCGTATCTGAATTTCAAAGGAAAGGGATCCTAAGACCTTGCTTTCTCGATGGCCTCTGCACCCCAAATCTTATTCCAGTGAACCTTTCTAGAGAGAGAGGCTGAGGGTTGACATCAGTAGAGATGAGGCTTCTAATCTTTTTTTTTTTTTTTTTCAAGGAGAAAACTAGCACGGGGCTTAAAAAAAAAAAAAAAAGCCCAGGAGAAACAAAATCACCCATTAAAATTCATCATGATACCCTGAATTCCTGGTAGTCATTTCTGAAAAGAGAAGCAGGCATTGGTTACACCGCGATAAGGCCAAGATGCTTAACAGGAGGTAACTGAGCTGCTGTGAGGTAAAGGCCAGGAGGAAGCAGGGCCTGTTCGGATGGCTGACTTTAGACCTGGCCATGTAATGTCCTTCCAGCAAGCCCTCCGGGGCTGTCCCTCTGTCGCCAACCGGTGGAACGAGCTCTCTCATGTCCCTGTGAATTTGCATCATGAGAATGTTTAGAAAAAGGATCGGCCCTTCAGTGTATTCCCAAGCAACTGCTCAGGTCACCTTTGCAAAGAAAGACTTTTAAAACATAGACCCCGGAGACGTGGCCTCCTCCTGAGGCAAGCACGCGTTAACTCCTCCAGAGAAGGGGCTGAAAAGCTGACATTCAGGTTACCCTAATCTGGAAACAAGTGTACTTTTGTGTCTGGGGAGGATTCTTTTCATTGCTATCCATTCAGAACCTCGGGAGATGGAGAGCCCAGCTTCCCTATCAGGTTGCCCTCCCAGCCCAGACCCCTCGGCAGCCCGCGCTCCTTCATTTAGATGGCCCCCCAGCTGAATGGACCCGCGAGGCAGCTCTGATTTCGCCCAGAACATGCTGCGTTCCCTTTGCCGTCATGACCTGCCCTGAGTTTCTTCAGCGGAAAAGGGACCTCCAGGTCATAGGAACAGTTACCCGGCGCTGCTGATCCCATGCAACTTGTATGGAAAAGAAACCCCTCCACTTGCACCACCAGCACCACCCACTACCGGTATCTCACCTCTTTCTGACAAACACAGGGTCATATGGTCTTGCAGACAATCTAGGTCCTTGCTTCCCCAGGCCTTTTCTGTCTCCTTGGTGTGAGTTTTCTCTAGGGGCTTCCAAGTTCAGAGCTGTCCTCAACTGAAGTGGAGGGCAAGGATGTTTGCCGACGTGGTGTGACCAGTGGCCACCTAGTCCCCAGTGGCTCGTGGAGATTTTAGACCTTATCAGAGGCTGAAACGGGGCCAGCTCTCCATCATCTTCCTGAAATGTGAACTCTTTGGGTGTTGAGACTCCTGCATGGTTATCCCAGGCTGCATAACCGACAGTGCCGTTTTCGATGCCTCTGTCTTCTTAAATGGAGCCCTTTCAAGGTGGCCTGGTGGATTACCAGTTGGGCAGCCAACTGCAAGCTCCACAGTTCGAAACCACCAGTTGCTCTGGGGGAGGATTAAGAAGCTTTCTGGTCCTGTAAAGAGTCGAAGGATTGGAAAACATAGGCGGCAGTTGTGCTCTGTCTTATAGGTCATGACGAGGCCAATTCAATTCCAGGACAGGGAGTTCTGCATATCTTCATTTGTTAGAGAATTTAGGAGTTAAAGGCATTTACAATACACTTTGCAACTTATAATACTTTAAGAACCATATGTTCCTTTGTTATTAATTCCAATAATAGAATATTCCTGAATGAGAGTAATATATAATAGATTACATCATTTATAACATTAAAATTCATAATATTAATTTCACATAGAATTCTATATTATTAATCTAGTTTCATATAATTTTATTATATTATAAATAATGAGAAGATGAAATACCTCAGGTAGCTATGAGTCAGGACCAACTAGATGACACCAAATAGCAATGTTGACAAAGATAATGATAGTAATAGTGAATTTTATTGTAGGCTAATGTGCAATGCTATGGATTTAATTGTATTCCCAGCCTACAAAAGGATATATTCAATCCCTAACCAACCAGCAGTACTTGTGAATGCAGCCTTATTTGGAATATTGTTTTAGCAGGTAATAATTAGTTCACAAGAGAGCGTACTGAAGTAAGGTGTAGCCTGATGTAAGATGACTGCGGTCATAATAAGGAGAGGATGAGAGTCACAAGAAGGAAGGTGGCCTTATGGAGACAGGGGCAGGTACTGGAGCAAAGTATCCACAGAGGAAAGAATGCCAAGGCTCAAGAGGAGAGATGCGTAGAATGCATTCTCCCTACAGCCCACTGAAGACCGCAACATAGATGGCATCCTGGGTTGGCCTTCTAGCTTCCAAGACTGTGAGATAATGCATTCCAGGGGTTTAAGCCATCCCTGTGGGTGATGCATTGCTATGGTAGCTCCAGGGAACTTCCTCTAGGCTAGTTCTAATTCTCTTGATATTCCAACATGTCAGCAGTGAGCGTCCAGATGGTCTATGACCTTCTCAAGGAGGCATCACTGGTTGTGTCCACAGCAACTTTCTACTGCCTGGCACTGCCCTGCTCAAGGTTGAACTTTACCAACCAAATAGCCTTCAAGTTCACGGTTCAAAACCAGGGAGCTCAAATTATTTATTCTCCTTCTGGTGATTGTTTAGAGATAGACAAAAACCAATCAAACAAAAAGACTTGAAGGGACTTGAGGGGAATGAAGGCCAGTGAGCCTTGGTGGCACCTTGAAGTGATTGATTTTTGCTTCCAAATGTTCTATACTTCTGAATTATCATGATGGAAACCTCAGATTATCAAAGAGGAGAGTTGTTAATTTAGAACATGATGTGACTGAACATTGGCATTCCCTTTACTTTGGGAAAAGATCTACCCCACAAGCTAGGCATGCTGTCCAATCAGCAAAACTGAAAGGGCCTTTGGACCACCTGCTGTTAAGTTGACACCAGCTCATGGGTATCAGGGGAGAGCGGTGCTCCATGACAGTGGAAGTCCATTGCTGGGACTTTCAGGCAAGCCATCTCTGAATGGACTCAAACCTCCAGTCTTTTGGTGAGCACCCAGCTGGGCACATCAACCTTCTATACCACTCTGTGACTTTGAAAGGCCTGCAGCTATCCCAAACCCAAGCCCTTCCTTTTCACCCAGAGGGAATGCTGAGGCCTCTGACCATCAACTAAATAGAAGATCAAGCCAGAACTAGAACCTGGGTGTCCTGCCACCCTCTTGCCATGGCAAGGATGGCCTGAGGACCACTCAGAGGAATCCCCTGCCCTTCTCTCATGGGCTGCCCTTGTGTTCATACCCTTTGATCTGGGCAGCCATTTGACCCTTCCTGATCTCTTTCTTGAAACTGAAGTGCCCTGGGGAGCTCTTCTCATGGGCAAATGCATGGTGTGTTGCCCGCCCACTGTCCACAGGCCGGCTGGCACCACCCCTCCACAGTGACACTCTTCCTTAGCTCACAGGTTGAGTTTGGGACGCACTTTCTAAGTCTCATTTAGCTAATCCCCATTATGCTATGATTGGAGGTCACTATTAATTTGCCTTTTTCATTATTTGAGTGAGGAAACTGAGATGTTGAAAGGTTAAATGGTTTTCTGGGGTCACTGGATGGCCAGGATCCAGGCCCCAGAGGTCGGCAGATAGGCATTCCCTTCCTCCAGTGAAGAAGAAGATGGGGGGTAGTAGGGGGAAGGAGGAGAAAGAGGAAGAAGAGAAGAAGGCAGTAGGGGCTGCGGGGAAGCATGGATTAGTCTCCCTGCTCTGTGTTCTCAATCTCCCCTGCCTGACCTCTCTGTACCTCCAGGTTCATGCCCAGATGTGCTGCTGCCTTTCTGGAAAGGACTGGATCCCTGCTGAAGGGACTTCTTGCCTTTTCTTTCTATTCTCTCATTTACTGAACCAATGGGCAGAGCACCTTCCCCCGCCCTGGCTTTGTGGTGAACTCCAAGACAGCACAGAACAGTAACTAGACACGTCCATTACCCTCAAGTGTTATAGAAAATTCCTCTGTGAATGTTGGCTGTTAATGTGGTGATTCAGCCAGACCCCGCCTTTCCTCCTTAGGTGCTCCTGGAGTCCAAAACCCAAACCCAAACCCAAACTCAGGCCTTCGAATCGGTTCCCATTCACGGCAACTCCACATAGTAAGAAGGAGAGTTGCTCTGTAGTACTTTCCTGCCTGTGATCTTAGTGGAAGCAGATCACCTGATTGTTCTTCCACAGCCCTACTGGGTAGGCGTGCACTGCCAACTTTTAATTTAGTTTTTGTGACGTGCTGTCAAGCACATTCCCAATTCCTCGTGACCCTGTAGGACAGAGAACAATCTCAAGAGGGTCCCTATATTGTTATTTTCATGGGTTGTTTTCCCAAGGAGCTGCTGGGGGGTTCAAGCTACTGAGCTTTGAAACCCTGGTGGCACCGCGGTTAAAGCCCTCGGCTGCGAATAGGAAAGCTGGAGGTCTGAAACCACCAGTGACTTCCCAGGGGAGAAAAAAAAAAGGTAGCAGTTGGGAAACACTGTACGACATTTTTACTCTGTCCTATAAGATCATGATGGGTCAGAAGTGACTCGGTGATGATAGGTTTTGTGTTTGTTTGATGAGTTAGTGACCAAGGAAACTCCTTGGACAAGCCCTGATAGGATATTATTGATTTTAAATTATAAATGACTTCTATTTTAAACCAACTCCTGATTCATCATCAGGCTTATTATACCATTTCTTGAAAGCCACCTATTCCTCCAAACCACTTTAGCCTGACAAGCTGCACGCATGACTATTAGTAAATTAAAGAAAATGAAACTTAACTGAACCAATCCAAGCCCAAGCAAACCCCTCCCGTCAAGTTGATTTGGAATCAGAACAACCCCAAGACAGAGTACTTGGTCAGGTTTGGGGGACAGCAGATCTCTAAAGAAGCGGGCTGCCTCATCTCTTATCTACAAAACAATGGGGGTGGGGTGGGTTAAACAACGGATTTTTTACCAGTCCAATGCTTAACCCACTGCACAAGTGCTCCTTTGCTCTTAATAAAACCTGCAAACCTGGGAAAGGAAAGTCTGTGAATAGTCTTACAAATAAAGAATAGACATTGGCGTGATTAATTATCATGGTTCATGGTGGAAACAAACACTTTTTTTTAACCTGTTCTGGCTCTAGTATTAAAAAGAGGGCTTTGGAAACAGACCTGCTCGATGTCTTGATGCTCCCTCCTGAAATTTCTATCACTAAAATACAGGTAGGCCAGCTGATGATGGGAGTGCCCCAAACTGAAGAAATTCCAGGGAGTAACCTCACCAAAGCCACTGCTAACCAGGCTGTTTCCTGAATTACTGCTTCTCTGACAGCACAAGGATTTATAGAGGGGTTTCTAAAAGAACCGATGGAAAACTCTTCATATGAAATAAGTGGTGTTGGTGACCCGCCCCCCTCCCCGCCCCTGCCACACATACACACAAGCTATACACAGCATCAGCAATTAGCTGAGTCAGAATAAAAGGAGACGTGGAAACCTGACTGATGTCAGGCTGTTATGAAGACCTTAACACAAAACTACAGTTAGGATTTGCCCCTGCAATTGTCCTTCTGGAAACTTCTGCATGTCGCTCTGATAAGAACTCTATATGTGAACATTTTTCTGGGAAGAGGGAAAGAGTGATTGAAATTTTAAAGGAGTATGGGGGGTGGGAGGGAATTCTCTGAGACTGCTGAGCAGGTGGCCTTTTATTGTTCTCTTTACTCTCTCTGCAACCCAGGGAAACATCTTGAAATGTTCTCTTGACAATTCCTCCTCCCCTTTGGACTTAAGCTTGAATGGCCATTAGATTTGATCGAGCTTCCACTTTCCAGTAGTTATAATTGGGCTTTGATCATTGTTGGGAGGCCTTCATGTTGGGTAGAGGTTTTCATCTGCTGAATGCCACTGCTTCTCTGGTAGCAAGGAGGCTCCCCAAAAAGAATCCTCCTTGGGGAGCGTCCTGACAGTCTGTGTTGTGCCGTGGGCACTCTTCTCCTGGCCGGATCAGTCAAGAGCAATGCGGTCGGCCCGATGTATCGGAGACTGTGTGGCACTTATTATCCTCAGACCTATGGGCTTATCGCTCATAGAACCCCAACGTGCTAAGATTTCTGAATCTTTAAGTTTGTCTTGGATTGAAACTCTCCATTTAGCCCTTTTTCATTTAAGGAGTGTTCTTTTTGTTGCTCAAAACTTTTCTCAGTCACTGCCCCGGAGTTGATACTGATCTCCCAGAACCCCGAAAGGACAATGTAGAACAGTCCCTGTAAGTTTGCTCTTTATAAGAGTAGAATGCCCCATCTCTCTCCCTCGGTGGTTTCAAACCTCCAGCCTTGAGGATTGCAGGCTAGTGCACAAACACTACACTACTAGGCCTCCTCCGCCTAAATGCACTCCTTAGGAAATAATTGCTGAAAGGCCTTGTGGAATTATTACTCAGTAGCTTTGATAATCACTGAATACCTTTCACGCTAATCTGATACATCAAAAATTATATTCCTATACCAGAAAAGGAAATTGCTGTCTTCTGTTTAATGCAGCTAGCCTCTAAAATAAGCTCTATTTACCAACTGGGGTACATCTCCCAATAACTTTTTAAAAGAAGGATGTATTTTATACTTATGTTTCTCTTATTATAACATTTTAATGAATTTTTCTTCAATATGGAAATGTTTTGTAAATAATCTGTTAGACTTTATTATAATTATCAGTGTTGCTTGAGATGAGCATTTTAAAAATTAAATTAACTAATCAGCAACCCAGACCAATCATCTGATTGAGAGCTGGGTGTGTCATGCTGACCTTGGACCACACAAAACCACATTGATCCCCTCAGCACAGCCATTTTAAATTACAAATTAATATCTAACCTTACTGCTGATCTTGAAAAACCATTTAAATGGACTAGTATCACAACCTCCAGAATTATCCACCTGTGTCAATCTTACTCACACCTGGGTAGGTCTGGATGACTGTTGTATTTCTTTTGCAGCAGCCATTTTTTTTTGTTATTAGCACACAATATTAATCTTTGCCAATATTTGGCTTTCTTGTAGTTAGTCACCCAGTCCCCCAGTTTGTGACACACTCTGGAATCATCTGGAAGTTGGAGAATGATTTGCTTGTGATGACTCTGGCTGCTGAGAAAGGAGAACATTATGTGTTTGCCTTGTGTATTTTGAACACATTTTCAGGAGATACCGCTCTCTGGAAATGAACGCCATGCTTGGTGTAGTAGGAGGTCAGGGGAACTAGGAAGACCTTTTAGGAGATGGACCGAAAGCATGACTGAAATAATAGGCTCAAACCTAACAAGTGAGAGGGTGGCATGGCACTGGGTGGCGTTTGCTTCTGCTGTGCACGGAGTCCCTATGAGTTTAAACCATCTCTATGGCCCCAACCAACAACAACTAGCCTGTGTATCCATTGTAATCATTGTCATTGCTTTGACAGAGCTGGTGAAACTGTGTTTCTCTTTGCCGCATTACAAGCCAACTGTTGAAACCCATGCAATGAATCACGCACTTAGAAGAAATTAATTTTGCTAAGGAGAATGAATTTTAATTCCAAGTTTGGGCCTTTTGGAAAGTCAAGTTATTTTTTTCCTTGTGCCCTTAAACCTTTCCCACTGAGAACCAATGCACTCTGAAGGTGAGACTAAAGATGATGGCAAGACCACAGCAGGTGTGCCCAGCCATGGCTAACTGACGGGCTAGCATCTGAGGTCTGAAAAGCTCAGATAGAGCAGCCTCCTCGATACCCTAAATCCTTGCAGAAGTGGGTGACTCCTCTGTGGATGAGCTGCACCCAAACCAAGGCAGTTGCATGATGAAAACATTTGTCCCAGATCTCAATTAAACTCTGTTTTTAAATCACACTACAGTTTTGGGCTTAAAATTTCTGCTTGTGATGCTCTGAAGAGACCATCCAACGTCCTCTAAAAGTTTTACTGCTATCACCCCAAAAGAAAAAAAAAAGATGAAGATTCATTGGTGTAAGGGCATGTCTGTTGAAAAGTGTTTGTTGAGAGTGTGTTGGGCCAATGTGTCCCAGTAGAGGTGATAATGTTAAGAAGGACTGTCATCTAACAATCCCTTTGACTTTTTGTCAGGTGCCCCTTTGTGTCTATGAACATGTTACCCTCACCTGACAGAACCTCACTCTTGATGTAATTTAAAACATTATAATAACTGATCTCTTGATTTGTGGATTTTTCTACTCATCAGTGAAATTCTTTGAGAGCCCAGTACCTACTGGAAGTTTTAGGTACAAACACTTTCCTGGTTTCTTCTAGCATCTGCTACCTTCATCATTGTGTGGCTTTAGGACTGATCATTCTTATCTTCAAGGTTAACAGCTATAAACCTTTCTTTGTTCTGTATTCACACTTTCTCCTCCTGTGTCTTTTGAAACTCCCCCCCCCACCCCGTCTCTCATTCATAAAGACATAGACAGGGACCATAATGTACTACTGAACTGATGCCAACTCGTAGCCACCCCTTGTGGGTTTCTAAGAAGGGTAGCAGCTTACAGAAGTAGGGAGCCTTTCTTTCTTGAAGCTAGAGGTGGTTTCAAACTGCCGATCACAAGGATCACACGTGACCTCTACACCAGCAGGGCTCCTTAGAATGTGGTAAAAGTTTTGTTCTGTGAACTTTGAAGCAAAGTTCTAAGAACCTTTGCAGTTTCGGCACGAGTCTCTAGGAATGGCGTTGATGGCCACTGTGAGCTTCCATGGAAGAAAATGAACCACTCTGAGGCCAATCAGCTAAACAGATAGACCTCATGATGATCCTCTAGTTGAGTGTCTCAACAGAATCTAATTCTCCGACTACTTCTCCCCAGGAGTGAGAGAGATGAGCTGAAGTTCTCTTGAACACTTTGCAACATGATTACCCACCAACTGAATACCGAGTAACCTCTGTTGAAGCTGGGTAGTGTAGGACTGCTCAGTGGATCCGTTTACCAAATCATGACTCAATAGATCTCTGAGACTTAATAAAATGTCAGTTGTATTAAGACAGGAAGCTCTTAAGGTTGTTCCATAGCAGTAGATAACCAATACAATAGTGGCTGTGAGACTTGAGTCGCAGTCGGCTGGTTCCTCATTTAAAATGTGCCCCAGTGGAACATGCAGAGTAGAAAATGGGAAGGGAGGAGAGGGGAAGCCAGATATTCCACTGTGGCAGTTACATAATCTCCTCTCAACTTGTGAAGGGGTGAAGTGTAGCCTTTCAATCAGGTCATAGCCAAGGAGACCTCTATATGGACATGGTCTTCTCCTGAGGATTCTGGGAACTTCTGTCTTCCTCCCTGTCTGCCTCCCTGACACACTCTCTGCTGCACATTCCTGCTGATAAGCCACCTGGAGCTATGCTGATGGAGCCAGTGCCCTGCACTTGGAGGACTCTCGTGGAGACCCATACCAGTGCTGAGATGCTTCCACCACCACTGGATCCACAAGACTTTCCACTAACAGGCCTGTGATCTTCCTGCATTCAGTGTCATTGCATGGGTTTCTTGAGTCTGAAGAGGAATTCATTAGATTGATATCAGACATACGGACTAATATCAGACTTAGGACTTGATCGCGACTGAACTGGGAAGTTTTCTTAATATATAATTACTCTTTATATACAGCTCTTCCTTATACACGTATGAGTGTCTATGAATTTGCCAGACTAACTTTCCATCTCCAAGAAATGGGAAGCAAACAGGGAAAGACACTGAAGTTAGAATTAGTGGGAAGTCTGGAGAAAGTGGGAAGGGTTCAGCCAGGTTGGCTGAACAGTAGGAAGTCAGGAAGGCAAGACTTTACCCAAGGACAGAGAAGGGTACCTGGGTGAAGCTCTCCAGGGAGTCCCTGTAGAATCTTGCAGAGGAGAGATGAGCTAGGAACCCATTTCAGAAATCCAGTTAGAGGGACAGGGATGGGTCTTGCTGAGAGGATGTTGCTATCATCCAAGTTCAATCCAAGGGAAACCTGGCTTCAGATGTGTCCATGAGAACAAAATAAAGAGGAAACTGATGAAGAAAGGCTGATGCAGGGGAGTATGTAGTGCATCGAGCCTGAGAGATGCATAGAGGTCCCCAAAATAGCAGAGATTCTAAGCCTGGACACTGAAAGGACAGAGACATATAGGAAAGAGGTGGTCTTGGACTAATTCCTCCTTGTATCCAAATATAAAAAACTAAGGAAATGTAAGGGGCCCTGGAGAAAAGTGAGCACACGCACAAAGATGAACACAGGTAAAATAGAAATTCCCAGGTGTAGCTTCTCAGTCATCGGTGATGAACCAGGCATTTGCACACAACTTTAATTAAAGACAAATTCTCTGAAACAACCCCGTCCAGCTACAGGTCCCAACACATGTTTAGACAATTTCCCAAGGAGGCAACCTCGCTGTGGACCTGAGGGTTTGGGCTTGCTGCCACTGATGCGGTGATGAGTGTGCAGTCCGTACTCAGGTGTCCCAAGGCTTCTTTCTACTAGGCACATTATTCAGAGATGCATATAGAATAGGCTTCCATCTAATGTTCTGATGAGCCAAATGCTGGATTTCCTATGAGTTCACCATCCTATACATTGTGATCATTTTCTGGCAACTTTATAATCACATGCAAGGGAATTGCCAACAGCTAATGGTGGGGAAGAGGGACCTGCATAAGCAAGGACTGTAGTCCGTTGGTTTTACCTTGAAGTTCATACAGACATTGACTATAAACTCGTCTCTCGGGAGAATCTGATTTGGGGTTTAGACTATACACAAAGAGCCCTGGTGGAGCACTGAGTAAGTCCCGTGGCTCTGTGGGAGCAAAGAACTGGTGACTTACTCCCTTGAAGAGGGCAGGAGACCCTGAGCACCAATGAGTTCTCTTTGGTCCTGCGGGTGTTGCTTGGTGTTGGAATGACCTCAGTGACCCCCAACAGCAGCAGGCATGCACAGAAGGTGCTTTGAGAGATAAATTCTCTCCACTCTCTCAAGGCCTCGGGTCCTGTTCTCAGAAAGCAAATCAGAGTCTAATAACAACTTTCATCAGAAGCCCTGGGGGTGCAGTGGTTGCGTGGTACGTGGCACCTCACCACAGAGTCAGTGGTTCGAACGCATCAGCTGCTCTGGAGGGAGAAAATGTGGCAGCCTGTTCCTGTGAAGATTATAGCTCAAGAAACCTATGGCCCTCTTCTACCTGTCCTTCCTCGAGAGTCTCTGGGAGTCGCAATGGACCGACGTAGCAGCGAGGTTGGTGTGGATTATAATAACTCTAATAAGATTCCTATGAGAAATCTTTTTTTTCCTACTCCCTATGCATATGCATGCTCATAAACCAATCTTTCCTCAGCTCCATCATTTTGGTGGAGAAAGGGAAGATTAGTAATCCTGCACCAAGAAGCTTTTCTCTGAGAATCCGTGCCATGCCCGGGCCCAGGACGGGAACATGAAAACTTGGTGGAATCTGCCTTTCCGTCACTCTGGGGAGATGCCCGTGCAGGGAGACGATTGTGACGAACTCAGAGGAGATGGCCATGATGGAGGCGGAAAGGCTCAAGGCCAGGACTGGTGTGCAGATTTCTGGGGGTAGCATGTATGCCTTGGACTATTTTCCAAGGTCCTCAATCTAAGACCATTTCCTTAAACCTACAAAAGGTTTAAGACCTTCATTTTCCTGTCATGAAGATGGTGTCAGCCTTTTCCCTACTTAAGAACCAGTTGTCATTAAGTGGATCCCCTCTCAGAGTGATCTTTGTTGGCTCCACATCGAACTGTGCTCCGCCACAGAGTTTGCCAAAAATGACTCTGGAAGTGCAGCGCCCCACCTTTCTTCCAAGGACTCTAGTCCCAACTTCCGACTTTTGGATTAGTAGCCAAGGCCACTAATCATTCGCATTGCTAATTAGGTGAGTTTTCTCCTTAGTTTGGGCCAGCCTGTTGAGGGCATCTCCGTGCTCATGGAAAGGGACCATGTCCAGAAGGAGAATTTTATATATGGTGGGTAGGATAGGTTTGTTTCCATCCAAAATATTTCATTTCTTCTTTTTCACCTGTATTGCTTGGCTGACTTCTTTCGCCTCCCCCATCTCCGCCCTGCAGTGATCAATGGTTTGGCACATCCACCGGCTTCTTGGTCCTTTTATAATCTCTACCCACATGTGTGGAGTGGGACTGGGGGTTCATTCTCTTACTAAAAGTTTGTCAGATTTTCCACATTTTCCTTATTGAGAGAGAGTTGCTTATGCAATAATATAAACTAGATACTTCCCCAAATCAATTTGCAATATATGTAGCATATTGAAGTGACTGTATAAAATTCTATAGTTTCACTATTCAGAAACCAATTGTGTGTGTGTGTGTGAACAATCTTATGATACGGATCCTGGAGCTCTTCCTTCTGGCAATAGCTCCTAAGAATGGGACTATGGATATTTTTAATTTCAAGGGAGGTTTAAAGAGATGGTCTTAGATTGAGGGGCTTGGAAAATAGTCCAAGGCATAGACACTATCCCCAGAAATCCCCACACAGCTTTCCAAATCTAAAATAGGGAAATGGGCCAGGGAAGTGGTTTATTTGAAGTGAAGCATCTAGTGAATGACACCACTGCCTTTGTAGCAAGCTCTGCTCGTGGATCACTGCTCTTTCTCCATTTCCCTAGGAGTAAAGGAAGGTACAGCTGAACTCAGGGACAAGGAAAAGAAGATGGAGGGTGGGCTCAAAACATCTTAAAGAGTGGACATTGCATGGAAAAAAGCAAGACGAGGGTAACATAAAGTTAGGTAGCTCTTAAAAGGAACAAGGGCTTTCTTTTTGCTGCTTAGGCCGAAGGTTCTAGCAGGAGCCAACGGTGCTTCTGCTAGCAGGTGAGGCTGTAAGTAGGAGAGAGAGGCAATGTCCAGGAGTATGGACATTGTCAGGAATGGGAGAAACATCAGGTTTTATCACATTAGTGCCAGGGGGTGAGATCATTCTGGCGGGCAGGTGGTAGCCAGAAGGTCGACTTTACCAGAGCAATTAAAGATGAAAGTCAAGATCAATGAGAAGATTAGAGGTGGAGCGGTGGGGACATTTCAAGGTAAAAGTCACAAGCCAAGGTGACCACATGCACAAAATATTGGCCATCTTGAGCTCGTCCTAGGTTTTCCAAAAATATTGGGAGGAAGGCCTTCACATGGGGCAGTGGGTGATGGATGGGGAAGGACCGAGGATGGATACAGATGCTAAAAAATAGCCAGAGTCACTGAGCCATTGTCTGGGTCAATGCCTCCAAAAAGGAGATGCCACAGTGGCCCTGACCCCCCCTGCTTTGGAAATGTCTCCCCATTCTAAAGGATTACCTTGATCTCACATTGATGAGGTGGGGATCTGTTACATGAGGGACTATCTTTAATAGCTCCATGAGCTTGGCAATGAACAAACATCTCAAATTCCCAAGAAGAAAGTCATGGTTCTGTTATGAAATTAATTTTCCACTGACCCAGGTCCAGAACACTGTTTGAAAGATAAATGTTGATGGATGTGGGCATGAAGACTTCCATCCAGCTTTGCAGAGTATAAAATCTGCAAATCTGCAAGTAGAAATTGAGTCTTTCTGGAAAAAAAAATTAATAGTGTAGCATGGTGTAACCAGGTGATTGCTTTTCAACACCTGGGAGGACTTTTAAATGAACAATTCCTATTTATATCTTCCCCCAAATAACCCTGGAACTCCCAGGCATCTTATAAAAGTTGGGAACAGGCCTGTGTTGCCGAGGTCAGAACTTGATTAATCATACAGAATCCACAAGCTCAGGCATATTATAATTAGAGAGGGATCATGTCTCAAATGATCCAGGCACCTGAAATGCGTTCAAGTCTAAACTCCAAGAGGGATTCTGAAACCAAAAAATGCAAGGTATGAGTCCAGAGGATGGTATGGAAAACTGTGGCAGGAAGCGAGTTTATGAACTGAGAAATGAAAGGTGAGAAAAGAATGGGAGAGGCAGGGCTTGGGGATGCGTTTCCTGGGCAGTAGCCCACCAGGAGAAGAAGTAGGGGATGAAGGAAAGTGGTCGCCAGAGTGGCAGATTACATGGGGCATTTGAAGTGGAGGAGGCCTCTGAGGAAGTCAGAGGACCCCTTGTGCCTGCTGTCTGTCTACCTCACAAACCAGGAAGCTCAGTGCTCAATCCTGAAAGCCTTCGTTGCTTTCTCGTTTCATGCCCTCCCTCGGCCCACCCCACGCCGAAGCTAGGGACCTTGTGAAGAACAGAGATTGCTGGAGTCTGTCTCCACTGGCCGTTGGGGAGATGTGTGTCCTTTACTTAACCTTCACGATGACAGTGACAGGTCTTGTCAATAACTTGCTGCTGTGGGTGCCCTCAAGCCAATTTCAATGGTGACTCTATACGACCATGGAGTCCTGCCCATGGGTCATTTTCCTACAGAACCTCTCAGGAGGGTTTAAACACAAACCTTTCAATTAGCAGCTGAGCCCTTAACCGTAGTGTCACTAGGGTCCCTGGGCCTATCATGTGGAATGACATGAGGTGACATGATGCCAAGTAAAGGATCTGCCGCTGGAGTTAAATGCGAGGATGTCCAGGGCTTCATCCTGAGCTTGATTTGTGTGCTCAATAAATAAGAGCTTTCATGCTTCATGTTAAAAACAAAATCCCCAAACTCTCAGAAGTAGAGGAACAAGCCTCAGAAACCTATGTCCAGTTCTAGAGTAATGTGATGGCTGTTGGCCAGACATGTGGTGGGGGGAGATTTGATCTGCTCTGGGAACTTTTAGCCTGGTGAGTGGGGTCCTCTGGTGAGATGAGAGTGTCTTCAGAATGGAGGATGGAAGCCGGAATAACAGCCTGGGACCCCGCTGAGCTGGCAGAGACCCACGTGTCTCTTCTGTCCCACATCCTGATTCTACCTCTACCCGGCCTGACTTGGTTCTTGCCACCCAGCCAGAGGCAAGTGACAGCACTTCTCTGGACTCGGATCCTCAGAACTGTCATCATTTCTGGCCTGTCCTGGAGGTGCGGAGCTTTGGCACCCAGCCTCACTGAATGGTAAGATTGGGGTTTTGAATTGACCAGCTGCTCTGCATGAGAAAAAGATGGTCATCTGCTTCTGTAGTGATTAAACCGTGGGGAGTAGTTCTGTTCCTTTCTAGTTGGTGTGCATTACAATCAATTTGATGGCCTTGGGTTATTTATTGGTCACATCCTTTCTAAAGGAGACTCTTCATGTCTGAGGGCAAGAGTTCTAGCCATTATCAGAAAGGGGATTCATGAAGCCAAATTGTGGAAGGAAAAGCTAGCCATACTGGCATATAAGAACCAAAGGTCCCAGGAGATACAAATGATTTGTGCTGGATTCCTAACCCACAAGTCAGCTAAACATCTATTTCAGTCAAGATGAATTAGCCAAGAAATCTCTACAGAGCCTCTTAGTGTGTACCTAGGTAGACATGAGGTCCCCAGAAGTCAGAATCACCGCAACAGGAAGACAATGAATGGGATTGGAGTTTGGTTTATGGGACCCAGAGATGGGCTTTGGGTTTTTTTTTGTTTGTTTGTTTTTTTGCAGGGGCGGGGGAGTAGTGTTGAGTCTCTGACCACAGAACAGCGTCTTGATTTCTCAGTTGCCTACTCTGCCTTCAATCTCAACCTGTAGGATCTTCCAGTTGGTTCCTGTGCCTTCTCAGTTTGCAAACATCCAGGAAACGTGAGGGAAATCTGGAGTTGAATACTTGACATGCATGGTGCACCAGTCTGTGCCTGGTTACACACTGATGGCAGCACCTCACAAAGGCTGCTGGGATCCCTTCATTCTGCCATGAAACCAGACTTTTAAAGAACTGGAGTCAAGTGGCAAAGTCGGTGACTGTCAAAAGCCCAAGACAACACCCAGACATGCCTCGTGTGCCTGTGCCAAGTGAGGTTGCTCTGGGCTGTCTTGAGTAGTGCTATTGAGGAAGAGGCCATGTGAGTGAGCAGAGGGAAAGGGTCACCAGGACCAGAAGGTGGGAGTGAGCTCAGGGCTACAGTCTGAAGCTGGTTGGACTCCAGGTCTAGTTCTGAGCTTGGGGCTGCCATCTTGTTCCCTGAGACAGTGACTGCTCATTTTCACTGGCACCTCTCTCTTATCCATGCCCCTTGACTTAAGACCTCGACCCAAAGGGAGGTGGCTAGAATTAGGCCAAAGGGAGCCAATTGGCCAAAAAGGCCAACACAATAGCGATATCACCATTGCCTCTTCTCCCTGTTGACACATCAACACAGAGAACAGATACAATTTTTTATCTTCATTTTGTAGGTAAATGAATGGGTACAGTGAGAATGTAAATAAATTACTTGGGGTTAGTTAACTCATAAATGATGAAAACCCAAATTTTAAAAAGTTCTGAAATTTGTTGCCAGGTCTGAAATGGCTTCAATTTCTTAGATCTCACAGGTCTTGTGTGGCTTTAAAACAAATAAGCAAACAAACCAAAACCTCATTGTTTTATTTATTTCCCTATTTAACTGGATATCAATTCATCTCCAAAGCTTCTTTTTGCTTCTGCTTTGTTATTTCATTGTTTAATTGTTTCTCTGTTTAATATGTGAAAACAATCCATCAGTGCCATCAGTAAGATCTTAATCCTCTTGTCTGAGGAGTTCTTTGGCATGTGGTAGCACCACTTCAGGGTCTGCCCTGTCATCTTGTGGATGTCTTCCCTGTGGACCTTAATGACATGAGTCATATTGAATCATGGCCCATCAAACCCTAGCACGACCTTAGTCATGCTAGTTAATGTTAACTGATTAACACTTCCAAGGTTCTATTTCCTACTAAGGTCACATTCTGAGGCCCTAGACAGGTCTCAGAGAATGCTATCCAACCCAGTACCAAGCCCTGCCTGGACTGTGCCTCACAAACATCTGATTTCTGGGTAGTTCTATTGAGCTCAATGCCAGGGTTTTTTGGTTTTGCTTTGTTTTGGGGCCACTTCAGACTGTGGGAATTGACGTCAGTAGAAGGAGCCTCTTGGGTGGATGATGCATTTATTTTAATGTGTATGCAAATAGCTTGGGAATGATATTTAAAATTCAGATTCCTGGGGTCTACCCACTGCAGTCTCTGAGTCAGGAGACAGGAGGTTAGAGTGGTTGTGATCAGCCCTGGCATTCTGATCAGGATGAGTGACTCACACATTTAGAAACGCACACTCGGGTGTATTGTTTCTTCTAAAACTGTTCCTGAAGCAGATGGACAGGCATTGCCTTTTCAAGAGACAGCTTTCTCTCCCCCCTCCTCTCTCTCCTCTATGGTCTCATGGCCAGACAGAGTGTAATGAAATTTACCTCAAAGGTAGAAATGGCACGACTTGACTTCTCTGAATGAATGGGGGTTTCAATTGTTGCTTTTTTTTTTTTTAAGTCCAAGTGTCTTCTCAACTGTGAAATACAGAGTAGTGTGGGAGAAGGAGAGAGGAAGGCAGGCAGGCAGGCAGGCAAGGGCTGTGGTGTGTTTCTTCTTTTTTTTAAATCTGTCACTTAGCAACAACATATGTATGGCTGACAGTTGGAGTAATCTTTGAGTTGGCAACATCGAATTGTTAGGAAGTTTAAATTTGTGTTTTATCATTGTTAGCGGTGTTTTTGCAAATCATGTAAGGTACAATATGTCCGCTCTGCTGTTCTGGAAGGAAGACATTTTAAGTCAGAAATATTTGACTGTAAACATATTTTGCTCTGAACCCTAGTTTGCTTCCCCAGAGACAGAAAACCAAAGCTTACCTGAGTGCAGGAAGACACCCAGTTAATCACCATTCTAGGATTAGGGGGTACGTTCTTCAAACCTGTTTATGAAAGTTTTAATTACACACACAATCATAAAAGGCTCAGTAATGGCTGTATATTGATTCCTTTTTTTTTTTTTTTTTTGGTTTGTGTGTGTATGTGTTTTTTCTCCCTTTCTGAAAATGCTAAAACTATTTCAATATACACAGAATCAATAAACATAATTAAAATATGAGCTCATCAAAACAGTAATTAAATGTACTTAACAGCTTTTGTGGCTTTCCCCCATATGGTTACTGTGGGAGTGTGAATCTGGCGCGCTAGATAAATGTAACAAAATAAAGTGAAAGCTTCGGAAAAGATTACTGTCGAATCATAATACAATAAAGCCCAGCTCTGCTGCAAGTCGCACTAAATCACGAAGTTGACAAAAGCAGTGGGGTGTGCAATTATTATATGTGTGGGGGCTGTTTCCTATTTCAACCAGCTTAATGCTATCATAGTCTGCTTTGGGTGGGTGGGGGGCTGCTGCTTTCCCCTCCGACTAGAAGGGTGCCTGGGGGAAAGGGGTGCACCCTGAATTATTTGTAAGCCTGTCCCCAGAGAGGAGGCTGCTGGCAGAGAACTTGGTTCTCAACTTCTCTAACGCTAAGCTCTACCTGCCTTTGAGGGACAGAGTTGCGGGACTTTAGAATGTGTCGGTCTCAGATGATTCCTAAAGGTGATTTATGAACATTGCCCCACCCCACCTCCGGCTACACACCTTTGGCAGGTCCAGCAGTGGAGAGGTCACTTAAATGGGGTTCCTGTCCTGGGTAGAGAGGGCCCAGTCCTTGTAGTGTGAACATGCCAAAGGTGTCCAATAGAAGCCAAGGGTAGATGATGTATCTGAGCTTGGATTCCCTTTGAGGTAGACCCTAAGAGCTTCATGCAATGGTAAGTAGTTTATGGGTAGCAAGGTGGAATGGCTTCATGGTAGGATTCTTATCTTCTGTTCAGGAGACCAGAGTTCCGTTCCTGGTCAATGTTGCTCATGCATAGTTTCCAGCCATGTGTTCAGGAGGTCTGGCCTGATCCTAGGACACTGAACAGGTGTCTGGGGGAACCTTCAGACTAGGCTAGAAATAAAGGTCTGAATTATGAAAATCAGCCCATGGGAACCCTGTGGCTTAATGATCAGGTGCACAATCAATCATGAGAGTTGTGCGTGGGTTTGCCAAGAAGGAAGGGCCTGCTCAGAACCAGCTAGCCAGGAGGAAAGTTTATGTGGGAAGCCCTCTGAGGAACTATGACCCTGGGAGGAGGCAGTGACGGGGAAGGAGAGGATGTTGGACAAGGGCGCATTATCCAGCAGACCGAGACCAAGACAGTGTCAAGACTGCACACCCCCACTCCACGCCTAGTGGGTAGGTTCCAACTCTGAGTGACTCAATAGGACTGCGTAGAATTGCTCCACAAAGATCCCAAGAGAGTAGACCTTTCTGGAGCAGACAGACGTAGCGTTCTTTCACAAAGCAACTAGTGGTTTTGAACTGCTGGCCTTGCAAGGTGGGCTGACACCAATTCAGGTTAGCTCCTCTGGGAGCCAGCATAGCGCTTCCTTCAGAAGCATCCACCAGAGCAGAGAGGAAGCTGGGAGCTGGGGTATCTATCCTCACACTTCTTTTGGATTTTCCTGAAGACTGCTTCTGGAGTCACTACCAACATGCCCTCTGGTCTGGTCCTTGTGCTGGCTTCCAGAGAGCACCCAGGGGAAAAGTCACCACAGCCTCACAGCTTCCCTGCATGCAACTGAACGTGTTGCATTTGTTCTTCTGTGGGAGCCCATTGTTGCCCACACCGTCCATCTAGATTATTCTTTCTTGTCCCTTTACTTCTTCTAGCGTGACGACCCTTCCAAAGACTGGTCTCTCCTGATCATGCCGGCAAAAGAGGTGAGAAGCCTGGCCTCGTTTGCTGCTAAACAGCCTCCTGGCTATACGCTCTTCAAGACAAACTTGTTTCTTCCAGCAGCCGTCCATGGAACTTGCAATATTCGTTGTCAATACCATAATTTGAATATATCAATTTTTTGTGCTGTTCCTTATTTGTTGTGCTTCTGAGGTAATTGAAAATGCCATTGCTGGGGTCAGGGGCACCTTAGTCCTTCAGAGACTGACACATATTCTCTTTAACTCTTTAAAGCAGCAGTTCTCAACCTGTGGGTTGTGACCCATTTGGCGGTTGAACGACCCTTTCACAGGGGCCACTTGACTCATAACAATAGCAAAATTACAGATATGAAGTAGGAATGAAAATAATGTTATGATGGGGGGGGGTCACCGCAACATGAGGAACCCTGTATTTAAGGGTCACAGCTTTAGGAAGGTTGAGAATCACTGTTTTAAATATATCTGGCACAACAGATTTGCCCAATGCAATATACGATTCAATTTCTTGACTGCTGTTTTTCTGAGCATTGGTTGTGGATCCAAGTAAAATGAAATTCTTGACACATTCAATCTTTTTTTTTTTTACAGACCAACGTTCGATCTTATCTCTGTTTATCAGCTTATTGTCTATTATGAGGATTTTTGTTTTCTTGAGTTATAATCCATCCTGAAGTGAGCAGTCTTTGATCCTTAAGCCCTTTTGGCTTCCAGCAAGCGAGGTTATGTCATCTGTATATTGCAGGCTGCTAGCAAATTTTCCTCCAATGCTGGGTTCTGTTCATGTAGTCTAGCTTCTTGGGATTATTTGTTCAACATATTGAACTAGGTTGACTAAGTGTGATATGAAAGAATATAACCCCCTCCCCCCACATAGACTATTCCTGATTTTAAACTATGCAATATCCCTTTGTCCTATTCAAATGCCTGCCCCTTGATCTATGTACAGGTTCTACATAAGCACAATGAAGGGTTCTGGAATCTCCACTCTTTTCAGTGTTCACCACCATTATCATCATCCACACCCTGGAATGCCTTGTCATCATAGATGAAGCGTAAGCAGACAATCTTCTGGAATTCTCTGCTTGCAACCAAGATTCATTTGACATAAGCAATGGCATGCCTCCTTCTACATCCTCTGTGGAATCCAGCTTGAATTCCTGGCAGCTCCGTAACTATGTATTGTTACAAAATTTTTAAACATGATTTTGAGAGAAACTTTCATGCATGTGATGTTAATGGCATTGCAAAGTGCAACCATGGCAGATTGCTGGAAGACTGAGATCCAGGTAAGGAATAGAGCACTCCTGCCATTGGACCTGCTGTGCACTTAGCAAATGGTTCCTCCAAAAGGTGTCAGTGTTTCCATTTCTGGAACCTGTGACTTTGTCAGACTTTGCAGATGCACTCTAATAGAAAAACGGAGGTGAGATTATTTGGGATGAGTCCTAGATGTCAACACTCACCCCTTTTAAGAAAGAGGCAGCGGAAGATTTCAGACAGAGGACCGCAGGGAGAAAGAGCAGAGGGATGTGGCCACAAGCCAAAGAATGCTTGCAGCAGCCAGAAATTAGAAAAGGAAAGGAAAAATGTCCTCCCTATAGCCTCTCCAGGGGCCCTGGCCCTCCCACCAGTTTTTTTGCCTTTTCTTTTATTTTTTTCCCCACCATTTTGATCTCATCTGGGTGTACGTGAAGAAACTCTGCCTGAGCACTTCTTCAGGGAGCCTGGCCCATCCGCCATTTTCATTTCAGCGGACTGTGAATGCTTTGGGATTTCTAGCCTCCAGAACAATCTATGAAAGGATACATTCCAGTGGTTTTAAGCCACGAATTTTGTGATCCTTTTTCCTCAGCAGTTACAGCAACGAATACAGGAACCTAGGAAGAAGAGGGCCCTTTCAATGAGGGACATTCTCGCAATTGGAGAAGAAATGCTAAAATGATTTCAGTATAGACAGAAGCAATCTGCATAATTAAAATATGAGCTCATCAAAACAGTAATTAAATGTACTAAGCAGCTTGGATGGCTTTCCCCCATATGATGACTGCGGGAACCACACTGAGCAGGTGAAAGAATTTTCTCTGAAATTGAAACTGCTTTCAATACCATACCAGTTTCCTGTTGCCCCCCCCCCCTCCTCCAACTACTACCATCCCAGCTTCCTGTCGCCTCCCCTCCTCCCCCACCCCTTCTAATATTTGGGTGTCATCAAGGCAAATTGAATTCAGAGAAATCCCATCTCACAGAGGAGAACAGTCCCCTAGACTGTGCTTGGTGGTAATGCTTATGAAGGCAAATTGCTAGATCTTTCTCTAAGTAAGGTGCTGGGGTGGGGGTTTCAAACTCCAAACTTTTGGTTCACAGCTGAGCACATAATTGTTGCCCTACTAGGGTATATTAATATTATTATTCTAAGACTTTTTTGCAAAATGGTTTCAGTTCTTTTTCTTCCTCAGTGGATTCACTCACTTAATGACTGGACTCAGTTCTTTCTTTCTTTTTATTGGGAACTTGTTTTTTTGGGAACTCGTACAACTCTTATCAAAATCCATCCATCCATCCACTGTGTCACGCACATTTGTACATTCATTGCCATTATCATTCTCAAACATTTTTCTAGTTGAGCCGTTGGTATTAGCTCATTTCCCCCCATCCCTCCCAGTCTCCCCTCCCTCGCAAACCCTTGATAATTTATAAATTATTTTGTCATGGCTTACACTGCCTGTTGTCTCCCTTCACCCATTTTTCTGTTGTCCATTCCCCAGGGAGTGGGTTTACATGTAGATTCTTGTGATTGGTTCCTCCTTTCTACCTCACCTTCCCTCCACCCTCCCGGTATCATCACTCTCACCACTGATCCTGAGGATTTCATCTGTCCTGAATTCCCTGCATTTCTATCTCTGTCTGTACCAGTGTACATCCTCTGATCTAGCTGAATTTGTAAGGTAGAATTGAGATCACAACAGAGGGGGTGGGGGGGGCCAGGAAGCATTAAAAAACTAGAGAAAAGTTACATTTCATTGTTGCTACATGCACCCTGACTACCTTATCTCCTCCCTCGAACCCTTCTGTAAGGGGATGTCCAGTTGCCTACAGATGGGCTTTGGTTCTTCACTCTGCACTTCCTCTCATTCACAATGATATGATTTTTTGCTCCGATGTTTGATGCCAGATACCTGATCCCATCAACACCTCATGATGACACAGACTGATGTGTTTTTTCCATGTGGGCTTTGTTGCTTGTCAGCCAGATGGCCATTTGTTTATATTCAAACCTTTAAGGTCCCAGATGCTATATCTTTTGATAGCTGGGCACCATCAACTTTCTTAACCACATTTGATTATGCACCTGCTTGTCTTCAGTGATGGTGTCTGAAAGGTGAAAATCATGGAATGCCAGTTTAATGGAACAATGTGTTCTTGCATTGAGGGAGTACTTGAGTAGAGCCTCAATACCCATGTGCTACTTTAATACTAAACCTATAAATATATGCACACAGATCTATTTACCCATCATCATATAAAATATATTTGTATATGTACGTGCCTGTATTTAGATCTCTATAAATGCCCTTTGCCTCCTAGTTCTTTCCTTTTACTTTCCTCTTGTCCCACTATCATGCTCAGCCTTCATTTGGGTTTCAGTCACTCCTCTCATTTACAATAGCCTTGACCAAGCCCTACCAATCCTCCTACACCCTCATCGCCACTGATAATGGATCCATTGTTGTTTCCTTGTCCCTGAGTTTGTTTAACACCACTTCCTTTCCCCTGCCTCCCCTCTCTCAAGTGCCCCCTGAACTGTAGGTCCCATTGTTTTGTCCTCCAGATTGTTTATCCCACCAATATGTATCTAGATAGACCTGCAGAGATAATAATATGCACAAAAAACACAGCAAAACAAAGCAACAACAACAACAAAAGCAACAGAAAAAAAAAAACAACGACAAAAAGGAAAAGCCTACCAATAGTTCAAGGTCTGTTTGTTGACCTTTAGGGGTGTTTTCTGGTCAAGTCTGATGGGGTGCTATGCCTTGGCTCCAGAGTCTATTTTTGGTACTCCCTCGGGACTTCCTTGCTTTGCCTCCCTTGGTGCATTGTCTCGGTATGTTGGGGTCAGATCAGGGGCAATTCCAGAACTGTGTCTCCAATGTGTCCCCGCAGGGCTATTGGTCAGTGAGGAAAATCTCCTAATGGGGCTGGCTCTATGGTTCTCTGTGCATTGATTGCTCTGAGCAGGGATCTCATCCTCAAGGCTTGGTGGGCCAGGATGTGCTCCATGCTCTCTTCCTCCCTCCCCCCTCATTTGCTCCTGTGTGCTCTACTCAGACATGTCCTCCTCGCTGAGCTGTAGCTTTAGTGCTGTCCTCTGAAGTAAATTCTCCTGGGGGTGGGGGAGGGAGCTGTCCATGTAGTTGAGATTGGGGCCACCCCTCAGACCTCTCTGTTGGTTCACTGCTTCATGCCGGCAGATTGCATTCACATCTTAGAGAACCTGGTTGAAGTGTGTGGACCCCATTCTTTCACTGACTATGTAAAATGCAGCCATTCATACCCTGTGGTCTACTATGTCTTGCTCATGGTGCATCGGTCAAAAACCCACCTTTTCTCTCAAGTCTCTTGTAGGTTTTCCCACAAATATATAATCAAGCTGTATCTTGAATATGATGTTTAGGGTCCCAGAACACACCTGCATGAATTAACTAGACTTGGAACCCATCGCTGGTCTTTCTTGATCATGTATGAAGACACCAGAATCTCACCACCATGATGGTGACAAATACCTTGGACCTTCAAGTTGAAGCAATATCTCTGCTGTGAAACTTGAAGAGGACCACGGATGGAAAATACACGAATAAATAAACTCCAAAACTTCTCGATTATTTTGGACTTGGGACACAGATGGAAGTCCCTTTTGTGCCAAAAAAAAAAAAAAGTCTCTTGAACATCACCAGCTGTGGGGTAACGCCACGCTGCAAGCATCACACATTGCAGTTGGTGGGAGAGGCTGTATCGAGGAGGGAGGGGCACGCTGTGCCGAGCCGCTGATTTCTCTGTGAATCATGTGGCCAGATGAAAAGCCTAAGACTACATCTGCAGGCGTCTTGTATAAGTATTAATATTCATGTAGCGACCATCTAGAAAGCTGTTTCCTCTGAATTTTTAGCAGTTTGATGGGTCTGGAGAGAGAAAAAAAATCCTTTTGTGTTAAGGAGTTTGTGCTGCTTTACGTCTGAGCTTTATACGGATTACTTTTAAAAGAACATTGGGAGGGGAACGATGAGGCCTCCTGCAAGGGTGAGATTCCCAAGAGTGTGCAGTTGGTAAGGCTGGTTCTGACCAATCAAAACAGATGTGGCTCAGGAGCCTCTGCTGTGCCAGATGTTAACCTTTGATGGCCTCCACCAGGGAGAGGTCCTGGAGGGAGGGAGGGAGACAGGAGAGGCGGGGCTCTTGGAAGAAGGGGCACTCAGGAACTCAGGGGAGTGACCTTTGCAGCCTGGTCATACCCGGGTTTCCTGGTTACATGTGAGCCCTCTATACAGGGTCTGTAAATATAGCAGGCCCTCCTCTTACTTCTTCGACATGGGGGAAGTAAAAGCATAGGGTGAAGATTTATTTATCTAATGTACATTACTTGGGCTCACTGCGTACCAAGAGGAAGCCTCTGGTCATGCCGATGCTGTCTATATTGGCTGCTTGCCGAAAGACTGGGCGCTCCTCTCCACCCAGAAATGCCTCCAAGCAAAGAGTGGGCAATCAACTTCTGGAAAACCCACCTACGGAGAATCCTCAGGAGCGCTGTTCTGGTCTGACCCACGGGTGGCTAGAGATCCAAATCCAGCAGCCAGAGGCTGGGTGGTCCTGTGCCCAGCCTCATGGTAGCAAACAGGAAGTGTTCCGAGATGTGGCCCAGCGTCTCATCGGAATGATTTGTCTGATCGGTCCATGTGGCTGTCCTTAGGGTTTCTTCAGCATCACGGGATGAGACGTGGAATGCCCATGGCTTAAGTAGAATGGAAAAAGTAAAAAGAAAAAATGGTGGTGGTTGTTGCTTAAATAGCAGGAAGGTCCAGATGTAGATGTTGTGAGTGTGTGTGCCCGTGTTAATATCTGCTTTCCCTCTCCCGCCTCCGGCCAAGATGCTAGTGGTTTTCCCATGGATGTGGAGCCTGTGAGAAGGATCTGGGTGCCCATAGTTCATTTCGGAAATGGTCCCAGGAACCCGGAGTGAGAAAGAGGCAGAGAGGGAAGGGAACAAGGTCAATGTACATATTGTAGTAATAAGCTGGAGGCTACAGTGGACCACTGAGGTTTCATTAGAGTTGTCGGACTAAGCTGAGGAGGGAGGAGGACACAGTGATCTTCTTCCAAATTCCGTCAATGCGCCTCCTCAAGAGTCAGGTCACATGGTGCACGGAGTTGTCTGGTAGCGGCTAAGAACAGCGTGATCATTTCAGGACACCACCTAGCTTTCAAAGTGAGAGCTACCGCACACACCAAGTTATAGCCGACACACTCCATTTTCAATGCGGGCAGAATTCCACAGCCTTTAACTTGGGGTCCGATCCATACACAGGCCCACAATTACAGTGATGATTGCCCTCAGATGATGACCCTTGTGGGATTTAGGAACATGGGCTAGAGGGTAGGAGTCCTGTCAGCATTTCAGTAACTCTATATCGGCTTGACTCCCAAACTCCAAATATGACCTCTTAGAAGTTGCTTTTGGAAAACGCATGCTGGGCTGCATTTGAGTTCCTGTAATGTTGTGTTCTGAGGCTTAAATGTCAGGTTATGTTGGAACATTCGCTATACGTCAGAAAAGAATGAAGTGAAAATTGCTGGGTTTTGCCTCGCATTGGGGCTTCGTTTGTCAGTGGGGTTACCTGCCTGGCTCCAAGGGGATATGTGACTTCTCGGGCCTGGTTCAATTTTAATGCCAACCTTTCTCACAGCAAGAGTCTGTGGGGACCCGGATACCTCCCTTGGACTCCAAATTCTAGTGACCTTTAGGTCCCCGGACTATGGCTCCTTGGGGCTGTAGCCCCTTGATCTCTGGCAAGTTCAACCACTGTAGATGAGTGTGGGTGATTCTGCTCAGTATTTTCTTTCTGCCCATCAAAGGTCTTTGTGGTGACCAGGGTGAGGGTGCGGGTAGCAGTCTGGGTACGGTGTACCAGTCAAGGTTGGCAGGGGGTATTTCTTGAGGTCTGAATGATCTGGGCAATTGTCTCAACTCCTCATTCTGTTCGGCCTCTGTCAACTAAGTCTGATGGTTTACAGGGCGATGTGCCTCGAGGTCAGAGGGGTCACTTTCCACACCTTACCTGCATGGGCCTGATTCTGTTTGACAGAGATTTTCTGCCCACAAAGGACGTGGAGACTGTGTTCTCCCTACCTGCTGCCAGGAATCAATAGCACAGTGCAGGTGTTTTCCCACAGTGGGAGCATGCGGTGGGGCTAAAAGTGCTTGTGGCTCTCAGTTGGCACCGGGACATTCCTGAGGACCACATGTGGGCTCCTGGGCCCCTCCATTCCAAGCCCAGCCAAAGTGCAGGAGGCTTTCTCTAAAAGCTCTCAACTTAATCTCTTGGTACCAATTCCTTTTCAAATTTGTTCCTGGACTTTTATTAACTTTTACTTCAAACACCGTAGTCTACGAGCTATGAAAACCCACTGAGAAACTTGAGTGAACACCTACTATATCTTGGAGTGGATATAATTTATATCCTGCGAGGCATGGCTCGCTGAAAGTGCATATTCGTTTCTCTGGCTAGGTTTGGCTTTAGGACCGATCTAATTCTTTATCACCATTTTGCTTATGAAACACCTATTGGTGCAGGCTGACTTGACCTTTTGCATTCCTTCTGACAGTTGATAGGGGGAGATGCATAAATTAGGACACAGAAGTTTCCTTTCACGACATCCGTGGCTTTTAACCCTTCTGAGGGTTAAGGAAGCACTCTCGTCTATAATCTTGGCTTGACAGTGGTTCTCATGGACCTCGGCTGATATTTATTGGAGTTCGTTGGCACGTGCTGTTGCATTGAATCTGACTCCTAACCAAGCTACATGACACAGTGTAACTGCTCCACGGCTGCTGCTCCATAGGGTCCTGGTTTGAACCCACCCAAGGGTTCCTCAGGAAAAAGACGTGGTATTACACTCTCCTAGAAACCCGTATCAGACAGTCCTCCTCTGTCACAGAGGGTTATTATAAGTCCATAAGTGACTCCATGCCACTCCACAATGCTCTGTAAGGGAGCTAACAACAGACCTCTCCTCCCCCAAGGGGATCTCAAACTGCCCGCCTTTGCTTAGCAACAGAGTGCTTAATCATTGCATCACCCGGTCTCCTATTGGTGTGCTAGGCAGTATGTTGGGCTCTAACCTTGTATCCTTTAGCTCCTTCTCACATTGCCTTAGTAAATAGAGTGACTGGCATAGGCCGTCGTGGTCTTCTCTTCATTCCCAGTGAGTCTAAAGCGAGATTACTGGCAATCCGTTTTCTCTCTCATCTGTTTCCTGGCAGTGGTTCCTGAGGTGCGTTCTTGGAGTCAGCCCACCTGGTCCTGAATC
>PVJH01003358.1:0-143946 GCA_004026705.1 Nesogale talazaci
TCTCTTTGCCTTTCAGTCTAACTGGGATCTTTTTAATCTCACAGGTTCCTATTGGTCAGGTTGGCACAATAAACCCACCTATCACAGTAAGTGACCTAGTCAATGTCAAAGTTTTATTGTGACCCACAAGGTTTTTTAACAGAACACTGTCCAACTCAGCTGCTTTGAATTCATTAAATTGCTTACTAAACTAAAAAAACAAAACAAATTGAGTCAATTCTAAATAATAGTGAACATATCACCAGGAGTCACACATGTGAGAAAGACATCATGTTTGATCAAGTGGGGGGCCAGTGAGTGTGAGGGTGACTCTTGGTGAATTAGACTGGCAAAACTGCAGCAAAGATGGTAATTGTGAATACAATGCAGACGTGAACAATAATTCATTAGCTTGTTCATTAGTAGCAGTATACTTATTTAACAACAGTTTCCAGTCAACATCGTGGCTGTGTTATATACAAGAGCAACATTCATGAAGCTCCTATGAGATTATCTATCTATAGACAGAGCTTTATCACAAGAAAATATTTTGCATCTTTGTAAAGGTGAACAAGTTCCAAGTTCAGAGAAGAGGCTTGAGACTTCTCTGATTCATGTGTTATACAGACAGATGGACCCAATGTTGTCAAGTTAGATGACTGGTGTGTTAGTCTGAGTAGGCTAGAGGAACAAATTTCATAGACACTCATATGGATATAAGGAAATGGTTTATATACAAAAGGAATGGAACACTAAGAAAGCATCCTAGCTCAGTCCAGTTCAAAGTCATAAGTCTGATATTAACCCATATGCCCGAAATCAGTCTATAAAGTCTTCTTCCGACTCACGAAGTCACAGGTCAGTGGGTGCAGAATCCTGGTGCTGGCAGGGTTTCCCCATGGCTCCTCACTTCCAGGACTCAGGGTCCATCAACAGCATGCTGCTCCAAGTTCAGAGGTCTGGCTCCATCAGGGCAAAGCCATGTGGCCTCTCCTCTGCCTCCTCCAGCTTCTCAGACGTTGCCATCTTGTCTTGTCTGGGATTCATCGTCTCTAAGACTAACTCCCAGCCACTGGGGAAGATAGCTTCTCATCTTCAGGAGGGAAATATCGTGAGATTTCCCAGACGTATCAGAAGAAAGCCATGTCCACACGGAGGCCTCATTGTCTACTCAATGGCTATCTCCAGATTAATAGGCTAGACTCCACCCCCACAATTCAATCATAAAATTAACATAAGCACATGACTGCCACAGAAGGCTTCTGACTATAGAGACCAACAGGCTTCTATAAGGTCAACAGGCTTCTGGCAGGCTTCTGTTGACTCCTGCATTGGCAAATAATACAGCAGACTCTTCTATGTGTCTTTTGCCCATGGTGGCTTGAGTTTTTCTGTGATGCTAGAAGGTATGCTGCTGGAATTCCAAATGCCAACAGGCTCATGAAATGTGAAGAGATTTCAACAAAGCTGTCAGACTAAGAACATCATACAGTGAAGAAACAGACTTCCCATTTGGAGGAAGTAGCTACTGAAAAGTTTACATATAGCATTTAAAACTTTTCAGATTCTAAAAGCCTAATGAAGGGAAGCAGAACATCGTCCATGATAGCGCCACAGGTTGGGCTGGAAGGCACTTGAAATATGACTGAGGAGACACTGCTTTCTCTAAGGAGTGCAGACCATGGTGAGATGAATGGAGGAAACCCATGGGAAGAAAGCCTTCGGGATCTTTATTTGCTGATGGACAAAAATCAAAATGAGGTGTAACAGATGGTAATACCTACTAATAATTAGAACTTGGAATGTATGAAGTATAAATTTAGGAAACTAGATCATCAAAAATGAAATAGAATGAATTAAGTCTATATACTAGGCATTATTGAATGAAAGAGATTGGTATTGGTAATTTTGAATTGGAAAATTATATGGTTTGCCTATGCCAGGAATAATATAATCAAGAGGAATGGTGAGGGCTTCAAACACTCAACTGCACAGGAAATCTGAAAGGCAGCCAGCTGGCTAGTTGACTGGAAGAGAACCATATTTGCATCTATTACAAAGAAAGGTGACTCTATAGAATGCTCAAATTTTAGAACCATATCATTAATTTCACTGCAAGTAAAATTTTGCTGTAGATTAGCCAATAACAATCACAGTGGCAGGGAGCTGCCAGAGGTTCAGAAGAAACTATAGAACAAGCAGCACCATTTCTGATGTGAGATGAATCTTGACTATAAATAGAAATACTAGAAAGATATTTACTTCTGTTTTATTGACAAAAATGAAGGTCCTAAAAAAGATGGACTGACACAATGGCTGTACAGGGGACTCAAGCAGAGGAACAATTGTAACATTGGCACAGGACCAGGCAGTGTCTTGTTCTGTTGAGCAAAGGGTCACTATGGTTCAGCATTGACTGGATGGCACCTAACTTCAACAACACAGTGAGCTGCTGGTTCATAAACAAAGAGATGGAGGTCAGATGGTTAGCCAGATGCAGGACCTAGACCCAGTAAAATGCAAGCATAGTTTTCCAGAGGGCTCTCATGTTTTAAGCTGGACACAAGTCTAGTGAAATTCCCCCTTTTTCAGGTGACTAACTCCTGATTATCTTGTGATCAGACCTCATTATGGGGGATGACTAGATCTTGACTGCCAAGCCATTGAGAATCCTTGCTCAGTCAAGTTGACACATAACCTGAAGCATCACTTTTAATACCATTCCTTAGTTGATACTTCATCTATTAAATATACTAAGGACAAGGAATGCTTTTGTGTTAGTCTAGGAAGACTAGAGAAACAAACTCATAAACATGCATATGTATATAAGGGAGAGGTTTATATGCATGAGGAATGGAACATTGAGAAAGCATCCCAACCCAGTCCAGTCCAAGTCCATAAGTCCTATATTAGCTCATATGCCTGATACCAATCTATCAGTCCTCTTCAGACTCCTGTGCAATGTGCTATGATGCCAGGATAATCTCAGGCCAGTGACTGCAGAGTCATGTGTATACAGTGGTGGTAGAAGCATCTCAGTGCTGGCAGGGGTCTCCTCGTGGCCTCCCAAGCATCTCAGCGCTGCCAGGAGTCTCCATGTGGCTTCTTCCGCCCCAGAGGTCTAGTTCTATCAGGGTAAGCCCACATGGCTTCCCCTCCGGCTCCTAAGTGACTCAGGGTCTATCAGCATGCTACCATCTTGTCTTGTTAGTAGAATGTCTCCAAGGAACTGAGTCTATAGTCTCTCAACTCCACAGGGGAAATATTGTAAGATTTTCCAGAATTCTTAGAGAAAGCCATTCCCACACAGAGTTCTCATTGGCTGTCTCCAGATTGACAGGCTAGACTCCACCCCTACACTCCCAGTCATGAAATTGACACCAAAGTACATGACTGCCACAGCTTTAAAATTATTTTAAAATGAATGTTCACAAAACAAATAGAATTTGATTGTGTAACCTAATTGTAGCTTCCATTTCAATCTAGAAATGGTCTTATAAAAAGTATTATTTTATTCTCCATTTACTAGAACTATTGATCTTTTTCTGCTATATCTTTTCCAAACTATTTTAAAGTATGATTCTTAGGAAGTGTGCTTGCTCAGGGAATTTAAACTTTTTTTTCCAAAAGATCTTTTTGGTATGATCTGAGGGATTAGAAAAATCAGGGCAGTCTATTGTCTTCACATCTGTCACATCTCCAGTATTAGCTTTCTCAGCAAGAAAAAAATATATGGCAAAAATGAGACCAAATATAAATCTAAAGAAAAAATTTAGTGACATTACCAAAAGCACTGTGATAACTTTGTTAGATCTTGATTGAGACAAACTATTTGTAAAAATTATATATATTGGGCTGGGCCCTGATGGCATAGTGGTTGAGTATGGGACGGCGGCACACTGGGTTGGTGGTTCAAATCCAGCAGCAGCTCTCCAGGAGCAAGGCTGGGCCTCCTACTCCCACCAGAGGGCAGTGATGCCTCCACCAAAAAAATTCCATATATTCCAATCAGAGAATCTGCTTGAAAACAACATTTAATGTCTTTATACTAGCTATTTATAGTCATATAATAAATTGCACCAAATTCTAGGGCTTTTAATTACAAATATTTTTGACCTTCCAGTTTCTGTGAATTAGGATTCTGATCAGGCCTTATGTGGGCCTGATACCTCCATGACTACCTTCTTGACTCACATAGGCTGAAAATACAAACATCACTGAAAGATTTATTTCTGAGCTCATTCACATGGATGCTGCTAGCAGGTTTTAGTCTTTGCATGGCTGCTAACTAGAGAATTCCTTGGCATGAGGTCCACACTATAGGATTATTCACCTGACAGACTAACTCTCCTACAGTAGAGATTTCAAAACAGGAAGCTAGGGAGACAAAAAAGGGGTATTCACGAGATAAAAGGGGAAAGTCAGATGGTGTAAAATATGACAAAATAATAATTTAAAAATTATCAAGGGCTCATGAGGGGGGAGTGAAGAGGGAGGGGAATAATGAGAAGTGATAATAGGGGCTCAAGTAGAAAGCAAGCGTTTTGAGAATGATGAGGGAAACAAATGTACAAATGTGCTTGACACAATGGATGTATGTGTGGATTGTGATAAGAGTGTGCAAGCCCCCAATAAAATGATTTAGTAAAAAAATTATATAAGAATGTAAATAAAGACACAATTTCTCTTCCTGTGTGTCAATTCCAAGAGTGGTATTTCATGACTTTCTCTTAAATCTATTCATTCCTTTTTTTGTTTTAAGTTATAGTCTTTATTTATTCCAAATATATTATAAGATATTTACTGAGCAGAGTAAAAGGGAAGGTAGTAAAGAGATGGAACAGATTCTGTGTTACCAGTTGTCCTCCACGTCCTGGTGGATTTCGGACTTTAAATGTCTGGCTGGAATTTCAATTTTCCAGCTGGCCCCGATGGAGCAATTCTTTGTAACTTTTTTTGTTTAAGCTGCTGTATAGCCTGATGATACTCCATTTTTTTTTAAGCCTGAAGTTGGTCATACTGGCATTGGAGCTCTTTTTTTCTGTTGATGAAGCTCATCTACCCTCTTCATAAGCTCATCTTCTTGTAAAGTGAGATGATTTTTATTTTCTTTCAGTTCTTCCTCTGTGAAGAACTGTTGTTGATCCAATGTCTCCCAGCTATCTTACTCCAAGAATTCCTTTTTTATGTAGCTTCCAAAAATTCTTCAAGGGTCACTAATCAATCTTTGTTAGCATCAGCCTCATTCATTACATGTCCCCTCATTCCAAGTCACTCTTCTTCCATATCATCCTTTTCATTTTGGGGGCCATATACTTTTTCCAATTCTTCAGTAAATAATACTTCTAGTTCTTGCTCATCCAGGAAGCCATCATTATTGGCGTCACGTAAGTTGAAAAGTGTCTTGGGGCCAAAATCATTGGGATCCAATTCTGTAACCTCTTTCCATACTTCTTTCCATTGATCTTTGCTTCCTGGATGATTACTTTTGGGATGATTTTCATGTTTTTTTCTTTATTTCTTTCTATTTAGATTCTTCTTACTTTCTCTTTTCTTCATTCAGTGTTTTTACACCTTCTCTCCTTTCATGTTCCTTCAACATTTCATGCTAAATCTGGTCACAGTGTTCCAGATCACTTGCAGCTGCTTTGATGAACAGACCTAAATCTGTAGACTCAAATTTGTCAGAGTTCATGTGGTTTGGATGATCAAAGTGTTTTAGAAGAATTTGGTGGTCTGTGCCGACACCCTGAAGGAAATCCAGGTTAGCTTTAATTAGCATTCTTTACCTTCCTACTTCTTGTTTTTTCATTTCATCTAATTTTGTCCTCACATTTTGACTTAGAAAATCTAGCTCTTTGCTTTTCTAGTCTTTATTTCTTTTAAGTCTGCTTTCTGGAGCTTCTCTGTTTCCCAAACCTTAATCACTCGCTTGAGCTGTTCATCATAATAAAGCCCAGTATCTGGTGGTGCTAGCTTTGCACTGTCCACAGGTTTGGTATTTTTTACTCTTGTCTATGTCTACAGGAACAGGTTCTCTAAGTAGCCACATAACCAAGAGAAGACAATACTGTAGTCGTATGATGGTACTCCACCACAACTAACAAGATGCGTGGATTCTAGAATTAAGATGGCTGCTTAACCTTGGTGGTCTCTGATCTGGTTTGACCTTAAGTGTCCCTGAAATCTTCTCCTGGGAAGAAAGTTATGATCCTTATCAGAAGAGAGTGGGCCATGCTTAGGGTGGGGTGGTGTGATCCATCTTGATGGCAGTTAACCTTTAGGCAGATAACCTTCAACAGCTATCCTTCAACTTGTAGTAGCAACCATGTGCCTGTAAACAGCATCTGACTTGGCATTATTACTTCAGACAGGTAAATAATGGGAATTTCTTTACAGAGGGGAAATCTGCAACCCAGAGCAGTTGGATAACTTGTACAATATCGAATTAATGGAGAGATGGATTTTGGTCCTAAGCCTGACGTTTTTTCACTAGAAACTGCCTTTTAATATCTCCTTGAGCCACCAACTCTGCCTAGGTGCGGTGACTGAGTGGACCCAAATCTATCCAGTCTAAGTGAAATCCATTACTATGTTTAACCCACACTCGAAGGGAGGAGCTTATAACAAGAGCTTGGGTCCCAAGGAGCAGGGATTATTGAGCTCTATTTTAGAAAGTTTCTTATGACAGCTCTTAAATAATTATTGTTAATTTATTCTGTAAATGTGATAAAGATATTACAAATATGTTTTAAAGGAGTATTTTTTAGTGATCTGTATGGAATTATTTGTAGATGAAATGATATCAAATCAAGGAATTGTTTCAAAATAATCCAGTAGGGGTAGGGAATTTGAAAGGGATAGAGAGGAAACAAATGAGCCCCATGTGTGTTGCTCATTGAAATTTTATGAGAGGGATAGTGGGATTTATTGACTTACTTTGGGAGTTGTCAAAAAAGTCGAGATTTTTTTTTTTTACCAAAAATATTTCGATTTCTCTCTATAATATGCCTGTGTTTATAATACAAAAGCTCTTTCAGGGTAAAAGAAAAACAGCAATTTATTTGATGTGCCCCCACAACCCCAACGGTAATCAAATAAACACGGCTTGTTTTATAATTGATCTCCATATGAAATTTCTTTATACCTCTTTAGTGAATGCTAAGTCCAGAAATTTCTGATATTCCAGCTGATTTATGTTGGAGTCTAATCTTTGTTAATAAAATCTCTAAAGCTAACTGTCATAGCCACTTGATATGACTACCCTATATTAAATGCCTCCTGAGGCTTGACGACTCAGGATGATGTCATCTAAGAAGAAAATTCACCAAATGGTAGTATAATTATTCCCCAGGCCCACTCCAAAGTAATTATGAAACTCTGGTCTATTAAATTTAAATACCAACACTAAAATGTGTCTGCTTCCTTTAGTCTAAAGAAGTTTGGAAATCACATTTAAAGAATGTTTCTTTTAAAAGCATTTATATAGTTGGGATGGAAATAGACCCATATATTTTTATTCTTTAATTCACTTCTTTTAGCAGACAATGATGACAGAGTATTAGCAATACGCTTTGGTTTCCCACTACGTTATGGAAAGTGACTTGACTCACAACAAAAGTAATGTCACCAGACTTGATAAATAAATGAAATAAGGAAAAGACATATAAACATTAGACATAGTAACTTCTGACGAAATATATTAGCATTTGGCTTAGAAAATCATAGTCATAAAAAGATACAAGATGCAATAAGCTTAAACAAAATTGCCAAATTAGGGCTAGATATATCAAATGGCAGAAGGGGTTTGATGGTAAAAAGAAAATAACTGTAATTTGTATTATCAATGGGGAGGTTTCCGTGATGAGGTTTATCTTCAAAGAGTAAGATCCAAGAATATACAGGGAGCGAAGAAATGAGGGTGACTATTCTGTCTTTTTTTCTCCAGTCAGGGGATGGTGTGTGCACGCAAAAGAAGGGTTTTTATTAAGATGTTGAATGTGCCCATTTATCCAAAACCAGGAAATGCAAGCATCCAAGACTGTCTTTCATTTTCAATATTTAGGACGCTCACAAGTGATGACTTTCAGTCTCACCTGACATCCACACTGTCACTAGACACGTGCTCCCTTTGGACCTGACTCATCCCTCAGCTGCTTTTCAAGGACCGTTTGCTAATATTTCCACATTTTATTTGAAACTTGCTTTTCTTTATGAAATTCCTCCTGTTCTCTATGAAGGTTTCCCTCATCCTTTTATTAAGAGTCTCATTTTTCCCATTACTTTCCATTGAATTCCCTATCTATAGCAAATAGTTATCTGTCAGTATATTCCATTTGGCTGGGTGTGTCATTTTTCTATGAGTATTTTATTACCTCAGTGGATCACAGGTCAACTGCTTCAAAGTCTGAATTAAGTTTTGTATTTTTGCATCCTTGGGAGAGCTTACAAATAAATGACTATTGGTATAGATGTAATAAAATTATTTGCAAAGCCAGTTAATATTTATTGATAGACTTTTATTCTGCTACTCAGTGTGTATGTGTACCCAGCCCAGTGACACATACTGAATTCTCTTGTATGAATTCCCTTAAACTTCTTGGGGGAGTATGGCCTAGTTGTTAGCTCATTTACTGAAGAGCACTCCCTGAGAAATATCACAGGCTTTTCAGGGTAACATACAAATGTAACATTTTTAGATTTCTCTCAGGACATTGCAGACACTTGTTGGCATGTCTCAATCTAATTGTTGTCATGTTTTATCTGATGATGCTTTGTGAATGAACTACTTGTGATGTCTAAGAAAAGTGGTCCTATCTAGTGAGTCAGAGTTGATACCACAGAGGTCTGCTGTCAAATTGACACTTAAATATTCCTTCAGAATACTGCATAAGGGAATTATTTAAGGTAATTTAATAAGAATTTGACTCCATTTTTGAATTGTTTATGAATAGGCTGATCCCTGGTGGGGTAGTGGTTGTGTGCGGGACTGCAGCCCACAGGGCTGATGGTTCAAATCCAGCAGCAACTCTCCTAGAGCAAGGCTGGGCTTCCTACTCCCACCAGGGCAGTGATGCCACAAAAAATGAATTGTTTATGAATAATGATTGAAAGTTTGAATAATGGATTCTAGGTGAGGCCGTTAGTTTGCAATTGGCTGTTAATCTACCATGTTGGCAGTTTAACCCACTCTGCTCTGCTCCACAAAGGGCAGATGATCATCAAGTTGATTTCCACTCACTGTGACCCCATGCCTCATGCAGAGCCACTCCATGGGGTTTCTCACCCTCATCTTTCTCCCACAGACTGGTTGGTGGGTGTGATTTACTCGCCTTGTTTTAAGCAGTCCTATGCTTGCCTCACCATGTCACCAAGGCCGTTTTGCTTCACTCAATATGCTTGGTAATCTGATTGTGCAATGATTGCAGACAGGAAAACTCTGTGGGGCGATGTGCTTTGTCAACACCCAGTGGCCAGGAGTCAATCATCTCTGAGACAATGGGTTTACTTTAGTTTTATATGGAGACAATATTTCTACATTAAACCTGTAATTCCAAATTTATTTGATATCAATCATGCTCCCTTTTCCTACAGGAAGACATTAAAGCACACCTAATAGTCTTCTGGGCCAACAAAGAAACTATCAGAGAGTGATTTATACTACTCCTTGGAATGGAAATAAAAACAGAGCAAAACAAATGTAAAAGACAAACAATAAAAGAAACAAAATTGATAATAATTTAGAAAGACATACAAAATTAAAATTGAAAGCTCAAATTGACCATTGAAAATCCTGTATACAAGAAGAAGGTAGCTTTCTAAATACTTCTATACATACTATAACTTCTATCATAAAGGATTTTAACAACTACAAGTAAATCCATCCCAGGTCTTCAATAAAATATCTTCATGTGAGCAGACTGTAGAACAGTTTGGTCACAGTTCACATGTACTACTCCTTGCAGTTCAATATGGCCATAAAAAAGAGGTCCAGAATTTTAGATGAAAACCTTTTGTAGAAAGGAGTAAAAGCAGGCAGTATTAAGATATTCTTCCTGGAATTCTTATGCATGCATTCTGATAAAGAATTTTGCTGTTCTTGAAGCAATATCAGATTCATGTATTTCATATTTATCATTTGCAAAGAATTATGCTACATATTTTGCACATAAAATTCTATGTAATTGTCATAGCACCGTGTCAGTTTTATTATCCTGTCTATTCTACAAATTACAGGAATGAACAACAAAGATAAAATCATGTTTTCATGATAGTGCAGTTCACAAATGATATAGAATCTGCACAGAGAACCCATATCTGCCTGACCTCATGTCACTCTTGCTAATTGCCTTTCTTATAATTCAAATATATGAGGACTACATTCATCTTTGTAAAGTCAGAAAATCATATGCCAGTATCAGGAATTAAGTGACTGCTAAAGATACTGAAGACTTGTCTGGGAACTCTATAAATAAACTTCTTTAGAAAGAATTTGCAATGATCTGGTAGCTGAAAGATTGGCCGTCCAAATCTGCTCAGTGGCTCTCTGAAAGGAATGATCTGGTCCTGTGCGCCTGTCAATATAGAGCCAGGAAAATCCAAGCAGTTCTACCCGTAAAAGTAAACTAGCACGAGCTGGAAGAAGCTAGACAACACAGTCAATAACAACAGGCATGTCTTCTAATAGCAATGAAGGGACTGAGAAAAATATACTCACATTTTATGGGTAAAAATTAAACTATGACTATAAAGCTATTCTTTCAGGAATAAGTAAGTTGGAGATTAAAAAGTAAAATTGGTGAAAATATTCTTTGGCCATAAAAGAAGACAGCTTAAGCTGCTTGGAAAGCAGGGGGAACTTCATTCTTTCCACCTTGTTGATGGTTGCGAGAGCTTTAGAGATCAGCCAGGAAGTGCCCCTAAAGTTGGTAGGACCTCAGGCAGCCATCTGTGAGCAGAGGACTAAAATAGCATGAATGAGAACAGTGGAGGATGAGGCTTTCACACAAAGTTCACTGAAGGTTGCATCCTTCAGGCTTCTCGGTAGCACACATCTGCTCAAAGACCTCCGTAGGAAGTCCAGGAAGTGACTTTCCTAGGAAATCAAGCTGCCTGGTTTGGCTAGCACAGTAAGGCTTGATTCAGGTTCTCCTGCCAGGCTGTGGAAACCTCTAGGGAATCCAGGTCAGCCTGTTCATCCTGGGATAGCATATGAACCTCTTAGGACAGTCATGTATATGTTGCAGCTTCTGAAAATCTTCTGAGTTCTATTTTATTGTTGTTGTTGTTATTGTGTGCTGATCCCATTGGACATATGGAGTTGATATGGGGTCTCTCTGAAAGACTTTTTTTTAAACCAGATTATAAATATTAGTGCCTCAAGGAATGAGTTTGAAATAAAAGTTTAGGCAGCAGAACTTTAACTCTCATAGGAGGACCTCAGGCATCCAGATAAGTCCTCTGTATGAGAATATCAATCCCAGGTGTATCTAACAGCTTTACCAACTTTCCCATGTGAATTTTGAATCAGAATTCTGAAGGAATGAGGAAAGGAGCAAAATGTAACTTGTAACATAGAGATTATTTCAAATAAGTGGCTATATAAATCAGGATTTATACTGGTGAAGTTATTTCATAATTAATATAACATAACCTAACATCTGTATGCAATTATAGTTATCACATCATAATCGATAACATGCTAAATTTGAAAGAAACCTCAAATTTTGTTCATAATTTAAATACTATAATTATTTAGTGAAATTTTGTTGAAAATGCCGATATTTTCAAAGATGGCTTAATAACCTGCCAAACATTCTCAGTAAGTAGAATCAAATTTCTAAACAAGTTCCATCTGGAATAAAGAATTTGAAATGCTACTTTTGGAATTTATTTTGGGTGATTTGCTCCACTATGTTATACATAATTATTTCAGAATTTTCTTGAGAAACATGAGAAACTTGTGAAATAGAAACAAAACAATACAAAATAAACCAGGAAACACTTTACATAAGAATAACAGAAACTGCTGGAAAGAATCATGCATTTTAAAAATAGGTCTTGAAAATAATCTTATTCTCTGATAATGTAGAATATTATATAGAATGAAAAATAGAATGAGACTATAAAATCTAGGTTCTTGATTGAAAATTTCCAGGATTTATTGTCTGATCTTTACATCTATATAGTACTTTGCATTCCACCTTATATCAGTAGAGTCTCCTAACTACCCTGTGAATTTGATGGCTCAAGTATTACAATCTCCACTCCCTGCGTATTAGTTAACTGAGACCCCCAGAGAGGTTAATGACTTGAGCAAGGTAAAACAGTTATAAATTAAGAAACTCAAGATAAAAATCTACACCCTCTCTTCTGTTCATGTCTTTTTAATTCTATTGTTCCAATGTATTGTGCTGAAAAATTAGAAAAGCAGAGATAGTGATTGTGTTCTCCTGAGAACTTGAGTGAGCTTCTCTTAGAGGCAGACAGCCTTGAAGCTACTGATTGTCCCTGTGGCAGGATGAGATTGCAACACACCGACGTTTGCCTTCATTACCATGTGATTTTCTATTAAGAAGGACATCAAAAGTGTCCCAGGGTCATGGTCATAAGCTGAAGGGTTCAGACAGGCTACCAGCTGCATACAAATCAGAGAGACAAATCTTCTCTGTGTGTGAGCAGACTGCCGTCTTTCTGGAGAAATTATCATTGATACTTGTGGAGTAGCTATTTTCATTTTCATCCTGTGGATTTCATCGTTTGTGAATTAGGTCTTTAATTTGTTTTTGACTCCTGGGAAAACTCATTCCAAAATCTTCAGTGAGCAATCACTGCTCATGCTACAGCACTTAAGTGTGTGGTGTTCTCACCACAACAAGTTAGACAAAGTCATTGGGAAACCACTGCAGAAAATAAACAAAACAATGCACCCCCCCCTCCCCATGGGAAAAAAAAACACACACACACACAAAACCAGAAAAAAAAGCACTAGACTTAACAATCTGTGATCAACAGAGTCACATTGATTGACCAGCTCTTTAACCTTCAGAAAGTTACCACATCTCAACTTCATAATTCTTGAAACAAGACAACTGATCTCTATAGAGTGCTGTTATAGCAACACACATAGGACTGCTACCTCCTTAAAATTGTTCTTGTTTGAGTCCATTGTTGCTGCTACCATGTCACCTTTCTCCTGCAGGCCTTTTCTCTGATTTGCTCCTCCTCACTTCACCGAGCAAGCTGCCCTTCACTAGGGGCGGGTCTCTCCTGATAACACATGTAAAGCACATTTCACTGTGCTTCTTCTAAGACCAGTCTCTGCTCTTTTGGCAATCCTTATTACTTTCAGTATTTTTCATCAATACTATAGTCCAAAAGCATCAGTTCTCCTAAGGTCTTCCTTATTCACTGTCCAGCTTCACATCCATGTGAGACAATGGAAAATAGCCTGGCTTAGGTCAGGCACATCTTCATCCTCAAAGTAACACCCTTGATTTTCAACACTTTAGAGAGGTCTTGTGCAGCAGATAGGCCTAATGTATTGTTTAATCTCCTTACTTCTCAGCATTGGTTTTGGAGCTAAGCAAGACTAATTCCTTGATAGCTTCAACTTTCCTTCACTTATCATGACATTTACTTATTGGTGCAGTTATGAGGATTTTGGTCTTCTTTATATTGCATTATAATCAGATTAAAGGCCACAAACCTTGATCATCATCAGCAAATGCTTCAAATCCTCCTGTCTTTCAGTAAACAAGGTTGTGTCATCTGCATATCTCAGGTTATTAATAAGCCTTCCTCCAATCCTCATGCTGCATTCTTCTGCATATAGTCCATTTTCTCTGATTATTTGCTCAGCAAGTGGACTGAATAAATAGGTTGACAGGATACAAGCCAGACACACACCTGATTTTAAGGTATGCAGTATTTTGTTCTTCTCTTCAGACGACTACTTCTTGATTTCTATAGAGTTGCTCCATGGGCACGAGGAAGTGTTTTAGAATTCTCATTCTTCTATAAACAATCCATAGTTTGTTGGGATCTTCATAGTCAAATGCCTTTGCTTAGTCATTGAAACACATGTAAATACATTTCTGGTATTCTCTGTTTTGAGCCAAGATCCATTTGATGTCTCCCTTCATAGTCCTTCTTCCAAAACCTCTTTCTTTGAATTAGGCCTGAATCCTTGGCGGCAGCTCCCAGTCACAGAACTGAAGCAACCATAGTGGATGCTTTGCAGCGAAACATCACTTTCCTGTCAATTTGTCTGCCTACTATGTCTTCTGTGTTGCTGGGATGCTGAAAGCGAAGGACTTGTATTTCAAATATCGTCAGGGTCACCAATGGTCAGATTCAAATAATTTTGACAGCCAGTTTAGTGCCCTAATGATCATCTTAAGTATAAAAAGCTGATATACTGAATGGTAGTGTATGATGCCCTGCAGTTAATACCGAAATAAGAATGACAAAAGTGGTACAAAAACTAGGTTATAAGAAAGTTTTAAACTATTAATGAAACATTATTAAATAATACCTGTCATAAAGAACTAAGCTATTATTTCCGCTATCTATGTATTATTCTTGATTGGTACCCTAACTTGAAACAATCTTCACTTGTACCTGAGCGTCATTGGCTGTGGGATTTATCCTTCACCATCTTCTCACTGGACGAGGAGGATCCCATTCCTTTCGAGGTAGGCCAGGTAGACAGTAGTCATTTTACTTGATATGTTAGAAACAGGTTATTTCTCTAGTCCTATTATTTTCATCTTTGAAAACCTCCTTTCATGTTTGCTGAAATTAACAACAGTTGTTCTGATAATATTTTGAGGTCTCTGGACATTTTCCAGAATTGCATCATTCATTCAGAATAACTTGTGGTTATTTGAGGCATAACACAAAGCTGAAACAAATGACATCATGTCATTCTCTGGTTGTTTGATACTTTTCTCTTTAATTATATATTTATTAGTGAAGTAGCAATCACAAAGGAATAAAACTAATACCCCATTAAACATAACAAGCTTTATGAAATGAATAAATAAACATTAAAAGCATAGTTTTGCCTCATTTTTTATACCCATGGATCAAATGAACATTGCTGTAGGTACTTAGCAAATGCTGTTGCACAGATGTATGTTAAAAAATAGTAAAGGATGTAAATTTGTGATTTCCACTTTGGGTAGCCACCCACATGCCCACCTTGGAAGGAAGCCGGATTACAAGCACCATTTTAACAATCATCTCTCTGAACCCAACAGATAGATAGCTCTATTCCTCTGAGCTGGTTACATCCCACTACTAAGGTCACCCAAAGTATTCAGGTTTCAGCGAGTTTCTAGCCTCTGGAGTATTTAGGATGGAAAGGAAATAGCATACACCAAAAGGTCTCACTCTGAAACTAGCTACAAACCTGCTGCTGCTGAGTTAATTCTGACTCCTGGCGACCCCCTCTGACACTTCTGGACGTGTCAATCTCTATGGAGACAGAAAGTCTCCTGTTGCTTCCTGGCTACATTGAGTTTTAAGAAATGACTTTGTGTTTAAAAAACCCAGCAGTTATCTAACCAGGGCTCATATTTATCAAGTGCATTTTTATTTTGTTTTGTTTCAAAGTACCCAGTATCCAGTTCGGGTTTTCGTAGTAAAATTTTACTAGAATAGCCTCAAGTGGATAATTTGAGAGTTCCCCTAAGCACTTTTATGTGAGAAAGGATGTGTATGTAAGGGGAGGTTGCCTTGTGACATTCCATATGGCTAGTGAGGAAGACATAAGGGAGTCACAGGAAGAATATATATAGCCACTGGTGAATACTACAGCTAATTTAACTCCAAAGGATAAGAAGGAGTCACTAGCAAGCATACTGCATACTGGATAGGTACTAAACACAGATACTTCATTCTACTTTTATATCTTAATCATAAAGCAAGTTGTAATGTCCAGAAAACAAAAAAATGCTTTGATTGTTCATTTTATTGACAATAATAGTTGTATATTGTATAAATAATAAAAAGTAATATGTGAAGTGCATATTTGAAATCAAATAAGCACTCTTTGGCACACTTTCTGTTGATATGTTTTAAAGCTGAAATAAATTTAGTATATTTACTATTTAATGTCTTTTTATTCTCCAAGTTTTAAAAATTTCTATTCAATTGAATATAAATTCTGGACACAAATATGTAGCCCACAGTTTTTCCTCTTTAAATTCTTCTTCACCAATTCAGTCACTATTTCCCTAGCTGTGCATTTTTATCTTGTTAGTGATGTCTCTCAGTCCCAGACACTTTACCTTTTATGCGTTTATGATGCACTTGACATAATTTAGCTTTAGTGATTCCCTAGGTGTCAGGTGCAAAATGATTTGATGCCCATGATATCATGCTTAACAATCACTCGTAATTTCCTCCCTTGATACATTTAGAAGAACGTGATTATAGTTTTCTCAGAGCAGTTTGACTTTTGCTATCAATATTAATGCTACACTACATCAAGAAGCTTTGTGTAGAAAATTGTAAAAAAGCAGAAATCTTTGCCAGGCCACCAGTGATGTGTTATGATTATTTATCATTGTTCTAAATATTATGGTTAGTGACTATTCCAATGTGAGTGGCCCTTTCCAAGAGTGTATGGCCTAGTTCTGTGTTCTAGTTTCATGGCCTCACTTACATATTCACTCAGCAGGTGTCCATTAAGTGCTTCTCTATATAGCAGGCATAGTTCTCCGCACTGACATGTAAAACAAAAAGGCATGACTCTATGAGGTATGTATTCTAGTGAAGTTGGCATAAAGGAAGCAAGGAGTACACCTAGAATTTTAGATTAGGACAGATAAACATGTTAACATTTTCAAAGCAGTGAACCAGCCTGTATACATATGGCACTAGGCTAAAAAAAAACATTGTTTATGGATGAGAGAAATACCTGAAAATCTCAAAGTTAAAACATAAGTAATGTTAAAATGCTACCATTCTGAAATATAGACACCAGCCTTCAACCCTGTAAAGCCCAGTTTTCATGATTTAAGTATATCTTGTGTGAATAACATTGGTTTGGGGCCATTATTGGCCACTGTCTTATTGAGCATGGTATAATAAAACATGTTAATAGTAATTCAGGTCCTTTTTCTAATTGACTCTAAATTTCTGCAGTTATCCCTCAAAATATTTGAGCAATAAGAAGCCTCAGGAAAAAAATGTGGAATAATCTTCTTGATTATCTCGAGAACAATTTATCTTTGGATGTTTTCTTAAAACAACAAAACTAGCTAATAAATTTATCATTATTGAACTTCATCACATTTTATTTCCATGAAAGCTGTTAACCTAATAAATTTTTAGCCTAAGGTAATGTTGGTATTGGACTCATAATCAGTAATACAAATATAATCAATATTTTGAAGAATCGGCAAGGACAGGATTAGATGAGGTTGCCTCCCATACAGCAAGGTCTGCATAATTGTTCCTTGGTGCGATGTTCTTGAGACGTCTCAGAATACATCTTCATAAACAGTATGATAGGATTAAAACTTGGTAAAAAGCCTCATTTGTGGTTTAAGTGTGGACACTGTCCAGTTTAGCAAGAAGGAATATGGATTCAGTAAATGTCTGCTTTCACAGTGTCTCTCAGGATGCCATAATAGGCGAGTGAATTATATGAGGACAAGTATTGGCCAGAATTATTGTGTCCAATAAGTCTTTAGGGTTGTCTGCACATATGTATGTGTGGTGTGTGAATACCTAAAAACACTTCAAAGTTTTGGTAAGAAAGAGGAAAGGTTAACAGATTGTAGGTAAACAACAGAACCAGCTGCACACTCCGAATTAAAATCTAAACCATGCCACATTTCGTTTGCATAGACTACTAATAGTTGCTTTGAAATACAATCAATTGTCCTGCTGGGTCAGCATAGCAATGTAGTTGGCACAATTTGGACTTGTTTGTATTCATGATGTGTTTGCTGGGGTTGTGAATAGGGCTCTTCCTTGTTGGGTAAACACCCTAGTTGGGTCTTTTTTTTCAAAGCATATAGATTCCCCAACAAAGGCACTCATGCAAGAATGTGTGCAGCAAAATAATACAACAGCTGCACTCTTTAGGAAGCATGAGAGGGAAAAAAGTCACCTAATTCAAAACTCAGTAGCATGACGCTTTCCTTATTATACTACTTTATGGTCCTTTATCATTGAGTTTTTTTTTTAATTTGTCTCTTGTGGAACACCTGGACATTCTGACTCCAAATGATGTAAAACTATCTCATACACTTTAGATCTTCCTGCCAATATCATTTATGTTCTATTGATATTCAGTATGTGGTGATGAAATATTGAGTTGAGTTGCTGTCCAAAACCAAACTCCTTGCTGTCGTGTTGATGCCAATTCCGAGCAGCTCTGTAGGACAGGGTCGAGCTGGTCCTTTGAGTGTCTGAGTCTCTTACTGCTTAGAGAAGTTGACAGTCCCAACTTAAAACATATGGTGCACAAAGCCAAGTTAGGATGATTTGCTGCTTTGACTGTTGAGTGGTTTCTGCTGTTCTGTTTTCTTTTCTTCCCTTTCCTAGTGTTTCTGGGCATTAAATTGGAATTCTAACTGCGTTCATGTTACTACGAACAGTCTTTAACTACAGTTGGCCATCCAAACCCACTGTTTCAGCATCTGCGGATTCAACCAAGAGCCAACTAAAACTATTGAGGAGAACCGGGCAAAAATTAAGTGGTCAAGCCAGTCGCTCAAAGACTAAAGGGATGTGTTATTATTTACATATCATTTACATTGCATTATTTATTATAAGTAATCTGAAGAAGATTTAAAGAATATAGGAGAGTGTGCATAGGTCATAAGCAAAAGACTACTCTGTTTTATGTATGTATTTGAGCATCTAAGAATTTTGGTATCTCGGGGGTACCTGGAATCAATCCCCTATGGATACTGAGGGATGGCTATGATTATTCTTAATTTGTACTTTCTACTTTAGGTTATTATGAGTAGCTTCATGAGATAGTGTCAGGGCCAAGAAAAATGCTTGAAACCTACTAAATACCATGGGCCACAAAAAGCTGGCATTAATGAATATATCTCTACTTGTACAATAATTGAAACTAGATCTACATGCTGTCAACTGTGTTTTTTCCACAATGTTTCAAATTCTGATACCTTCACATTTTTTAAAATTTGGAATGAGCCATATACACACTGGCCAAGAAAAGTCAGGTGACTCACCGTGTGCAGAGCAGAGTGTGTTACCAAGTTGACTGCTGCACTTGCTGGGAGGTCCTCTGGACATAGGTGGCTTACTGGTTCCACAAACTGGCCTACTGTGTCGCACAAAATGATGTCTTCCCCCTCAGGCCAACTACATATCTGCCACCTCTCTAAACATTACTATCTGAATTTATGTGGGTATGTGGTTTTACTTCTAGCTTTGTAATGTGTCTCACACGTATAGAGCTGTAAAGCAAGGTTCCAGTGTATTCCCTGGTACTTTTTATCTTCCATCTGTTAAAGCTGTTTGAGACAACTGATGATCTCTTTCCAGCTCAAACACAGATCCCAGAAAAATAATAGTTTATAACATTCCCATGGTACTTTTTATAGTAATTTTTTTCTGGGTACTTAATTTTGTTCCTTCTCTGCGTGACAGTTTTTTTTTACTCTGGCATAGAACTGTAGATGTTTGGCTGTCTCTTTTTTGATTTAATGCCACACAGAGCATTTCATTGCTACATCTGTGTATAATAAATTTTCCTGTAAACTTAGGACTTCAAGGCTAAGACTCTGTCAAGCTTATGCTTTCAGAGCTCTTGAAATATTTTCTACTTAGCAACCTTTTTGCATTACTAGGACAGTTTTTATTGGGCATGTCAGTCAAAAGGATGACTAACTAGAGAAATGATACTTTAAAGACTGATTTTTTTGGAATGAATGTACGCCTCATAGGTGATTCAATGGTTTTAAATATTTGTGTTGTAAGACTGTGAGGTTAACTATTTTCCATCCATTTACATAGTTAATATAGAGATAATTGCTTAACATATGTTTGGATTTTGTCTATCCCCTACATTTCTTTTCTTTTTGGGGGGGGCATCACTGCCCTCTGGTGGGAGTGGGAGGCCCTATCCCTTATATTTCAAACTTTTCCTTTCCATTGCTGAAGACTCCATTTTCAGCTGAAGTTTATAGAAATAAACTATGCTCAGAAGAAGATCCATATGGTCAATAAATACATGAATAAATGTTCCCATTCATTAGCCATAAGATAAGTGCAAATTAAAATAACCATGCCATACCATCTAATACTCTTGAGTTTAGCCAATATCAGGAAATCAGATGGCAACAAATGATGGAGAGGCTGCCGTGAGACAGGAAACCTCCTCCACACTGCTGGTAGTCATTTAGATATGCACAGTCATTGTGGAAAGTGATCTGTTGCTACTTAGGACCAAACCTTCCCTCTACTGAGCCTATACCCAGAGGATGTAAGAAATAAAACACGGCCAGTCCTCTGTGCTCCAATGTTTATTGTGATGCAATTTACAATTGCAAAGAGTTGGAAACAACTTAAATTTTCTTTGATAGATGAATGGTTTAGTAAACTCTGGCACATACAAACAACAGAGTACACAGCACTAAAAAGCATAGATGATCACATGAAGCACATAGTTTCATGGGCAGAGTTGGAAGAAATTATGCTAAGTGAGGTCAGCCAATCAAAAAAGGACAAGTATAGCACAAGTCCTCTGAGTTAAGTATAGTCAGCACAATAGGAATAGAAGAACAGATATTTATCTCACAATATCTGGGTAGTGGCACAGGTAGTTGGATGGACATCAGAAAGGGACAGTCAGCCTAGACCCCATAGAGGCCATCAAGCCTGGGGGATGAGCTCCCTGCATGAAGCTGCTAAGGCACAGAGAGGACTGTGGCACTGCGAGAAACTCAAAGCATGTTCTCCTCTAACAAGCACACAGAGACATGGGGAAATTATGGGAGTCAGTGTGAGAATGAAGCATAGCAGAGCAACAATTGGAGCAAAGCCAATCCACAGAGCCCCTGAGGAGCCTCAAGAATAAACTTTGGGTGAGAAGGGGAGTCTCTGGATCTCCTCCAGGACCAGGAGGAAAGGACTCATCGGGGCCTGGGAACAAACCTGGACGAATGTAGGGTCTTTTTTTCCCATTCTGTTTTGTCTTCTCTTTATCTCCTTTTCTTTTCTCAGCCATAAGTTTTATTGTTTTTTGAAATAGGAAACTACTGGTTTGCCTACTTCTATGGGAGGGACACAGGAGGGAAACTCAGGGAGAAGACAATGGGGATAATGTCCTGGAAGATCTAGAGGGGAGAAGAGGTAGGAATAAGGGTGTGGAGAGCATCATGGACCGGAGAACATCTAGGGGATTGAAACCATCATCCAGGAGAGGGTAGAGATCCCGTGAGTATTAAAGCAACACCAAGCTAGTGGAGAGGAAGCACTAAGAGGTGGAAGAAAGTAAGAAGTGATGATGGGGTTGGAGGAGGCAGAAGGGAACTGGAGTAAGCTCTAGGAAGCAAACGTATAGATAGGGAGATTAACAGAAGTGTGCACTTATGTAAATACATTAATCCATAAAAGAGGTATTGACCTATCTACATATACTTATAAGGCAATACACTGAGGCTGCAGACAGGCCTCAAGCCTCAGCTCATAACTTCCTTCAATACAAGAACACTTTGTTCTAACAAACTGGCATTTTGTGATGCTTAACAACCCCTGCCCACCCACGCATCCACACACAGGATCACTGAAGACATAATGGGTGCATAAGCAGATGTGGTATAGATAGAGGATGGTGCCAGGTTATTAAAGGAGATATGGGGTCGGACAGTGGCCCACTGGGATGGAGGTTCAATTTCAGCAGTGGCTTCACAGGAACAAAGGCGGGGCCTCCTACTCCCACCACCAGAGGGCTGTGATGCCCAAAAAACAAAAACAAAAACAAAACAAAAGAGATATGGGGTCTTAAAGGTTTGAAGTTAAACAGTCTATGAAGGAGCCATAAGGGATGGGGTAGGAAAAGGAGGCAGGGGCAAAAAAAGGATCCCAAGGGCTCAATGGAGAGTAACTGTCTAGAAACAGACAATGGAATATATGCACTAATAGGTCAGATACAATTGATACATGCATTGTGGCAAGAGATGCAAGAGCTCGCAATAAAATGATTTGTTAACATAAAAACAAATAAATAAAATAAACCTAAACCCAGCATTGCTTAATTGTGTTTGTTTGTTTGGCCTGGCAAAAATATTGGAATAAGAACAGTGTTCCAGAAAAAGATTGTCTTGTCTATGCTTCAGAATTGCCTGGGTGACCTTCTCTAAATTATGTCCGTGCCTCACAGATAAGCTTATGAGCATTCAGCTGGACTAAGATCTCTAAGTACCAAAAGATCAATAAGAAGTGTGATAAGGAGCCGAGAACCAAGGACGTTTGGTAGAGGCTTTACTGCTAAAGGTCATGGCTGGACTTAGTAAAACACGAAGTTAACAGCACACTTCACTTCTTTTCATCTGTGTCTAGACAGTTCTTTCATTATCCCAAGAAAGATGGAACCATCTAATGATGGAATCTGTCCTTCACGAATTCATACTCAAATCCTGTCTAAAGCAGGCAGCCGTGACTCCTTCTCAGGAATGTGGCCTCATATAAGAACGTGAGACCAAGTGGTCGAATTCTCTTTGGCCCAATGCCTTCTGCCAAATCTCGTGTCTGGTTCCTTGATTAGGAACCAGATCTGCCAATCTTGGGGGTAGTCAGTGGGCTGCTACTGGTAGAATCATTCTGCTGGCTTGGAATTCCTTTTACCTCTGTACCCACTAGCTTTTCCCTGACCCCACCTCCCCTCCACTACAACCCCCGTGTCTCTGCTTTGTCTTTCTCCTTCTAGTTCATTGACTTCCATGAGTCAGGAGAAACCTAACTTGAACTGGACTGGCCTTACCTATTTCTACCACTTATAAGCCATTTTTAAATATAGAGGTCTCTTTCTATATACAAACATACAAGCATCTACTGATTTTGCTTCTCTAGAGATTCCAATTTAACACATTGAGCCATTTCAGAGATAAGAGCGGAGAATCCCCTGACTACTAGGCATCTCACCGAACAAGGAAAGCTGAATGCCTTCCAGCATGTGACTAGCTTACAGAGTGTGATACAGTTTGGGCACTAAAGTAAAGTGACCAGACATCCCACTTTTTAACAATTTAACAAACTCCCAGGGCATTTTAAAATTAAAATAAATGTATATACTATTTTTGCATAGTATGAAACTATTTTTGCATAGTATGAATAGTATATACTATTTTGCATAGTATGTTGCTCCATACAGACCAAATTTCTAATCAAGTACTCATCCTCCTCCCTGCTCAATGGTGCTCTGCTTAAAATCTGGTCACTTTACCCCAAAGGAGCTTTTAACATTTGCTCAAGCAGGGCTGAGGCCAACGAGCCACATGACTGAGACGGAAAATTGGAGAGAAGCTCAAATACTAGTGTGGCTGACAAGAGAATACAACTAGAGACAAAGGGAGTATACTTTTATGTTTTCTGATCTTGACTTTTTTTAAAAAAAATCATTTTATCGGGGGTTCTGACAACTTTTATCACAATCCATGCATACATTCATGTCAAGCACATTTGTATATTTGTTGCCATCATCATTTTCAAAACACTTTCTTTCTACTTAAGTCCTTGTTATCTGTTCCTCATATTCCCTCCTCCCTCTCCCACCCTGCCTGTCTCATCAACTCTTGATAGTTTGTAAGTTGTTATTATTTTTCATGTCTTACATTGTCTGATGTCTCTCTTCACCCACTTTTCTGTTATCCATCCCCCAAGGAGGGGTTTATATAGTGATCATTGTAATCGGTTCTCTGATCTTGACTTCTTATGAAGTGTTAACTTGCTTAATCAACTTCCTTTATGATGACTATGGTCTCTGGGTGCTTTGTAGCCATTCCAGGGGATTATCAAACTTAGCAGAGAAGTGGAGTGCACTGGGAGACATGGTAAGAATAGGATAGACAGGTTGAAAGGTGGAGCATATCTTATCTCTGCCTCACTTGAATGGTTTTTTGGCAAATAAGGAGTTAGATTCTTCATCTCCTTTGTGAAGCTGGAGGAGTTCAAATGCTGTCCATTTGCTATTTCCTCACTAGTATTTGTTAGAAACTTTTTGGGTGATAGGAATTGTTCTAGATAATTCTCATACATTAATTTCTTAGCTGCTTTGTTCATTTCCTACAAGACACTTTCCCAAGGACCTATTCATTGATAGAAGATAGAATTTAAGATGATATTTATGAACTTCTTTATTTTTAATCATAATCTTTAGTGTCTCTAGTATGTTTTGATATTAACTCTTCTGTGGCATTGAAGTCTTGCTGCTGAACTCTGCTAACCTTCAATAAGATAGCATTCTAGGGCTAAGCCTCTGTGGCGCAGTGGTTGTGTGCAGGACTGTGGCCCACTGGGATGGAGGTTCAATTCCAGCTCCACAGGAGCAAAGGCTGGGCCTCCTACTCCCACCACCAGAGGGCAGTGATGCCCCCAAAAACAAAACAAACAAAAAAAATGATAACATTCTAGATGGCACAAAGCACATGCTACTTCCCTAATTCCGATGCGCAAAGTTTACATCTTAATATTCTAGTTCTATTCCAATTAACATAGACATTTACTTAATTTACAATTCTCTCCACTTTTTAAGCTGTAGGGGAAAAAACCCCAAATAAGATTAAAACAGTACAAGAAAAAAAACATGCATTTACACCTGAGAAGTATGCATCACTCTGTATACTCTTCTTATTTGAGGGACACATATTAGGCTAAGGAGTGTGTTCAATGTCACTATGTCTATCTTTTATGTAAAATAGATTGCTTTGGGTATCTACCAAGAGTCAACTTCTACCAGGATCTCACATTCTCTCACAGCTCTTTTTTGAGGGAGAAAGCAGAATCTCCCAAAGCATATGTCATATACTACTTTCACTTTGAAGAAAGTCCTAAAAATAACACCTATCATAGTCACGCATGCAGCACTTCTTATGTTGCATAGAACTCAATTGTTGTTGGTTTTTCCCAGCTTCCTTCTAAGGCCCTGTTCTTGTAGAACTCGTGGTCTACAAGAAAAAGAAGGCCATGTTCTAGTCATCCCAGTGTTAATGTGATATATGTATGCACGCTTTAAGGTAACTCACAGGAGAGATAATTGGCTCTGTCTGGAACTTGTAAATTAAAAAAAACAAACTGAACTGTAAATGATAAAGAGGAGTAAAGCAAGTACACCAAAGAGCAAAGGGACATTTTATCTAGGGAGCACAGCATGTGTTAAGGCTGGGCTGTATGAACCAGCATGATGTTATGTAAAGGAACCAGCAAGTATTACTGCAATACTGTTAAGGCCTTGGAAGTGCTGAGCGTGGTGGAATTAAATAAACTTGAGGGTTGATTAGGAGACCTTTGGTTGTTTAAACAAAGCTGTTTTCACTTTATTGTTTTTGATGGTAGTGGAGCTTCTGATGGATTTTAAGCCATCGCTATTTGTCTTTTTGAAAGAAGACCTGGGCAGGGGGCAGCAGAGTCAGCTCAATTGGCGTGTGGTCTAGCTTTCTCAGCCCCTAGAATATTCTTTAACATTCTGTCATTTCTAATCTCTAGGCATACATTTGACCTCACTAGAAATGGTAGCTTAAAGACCATTAATTTCTTATTTATCTAATCTAATATAAAGTGGTATTCTCTCAGTTTCCACTAATTTCTGCTACTTTAATCAAACCCTAAAGTTTATCACATCATGTCATCTTCTTTCCGTTTTGGAACATCTACTTGTCATTTTAACAATTTGATTTATAAACATAATTTAGATAGATATTTGGCCTACAGATGAGAAACAAATAAGTGACAAAATATTTTCCATTGGATTTAGGGTCCTTCTCCCAAATGTCCTCAGTTTCACTTTAAGAATCTTATTAAACTTGATTGCTAGACCATGCATGAAGGATAATATGCCTTGCTGTTTGTAAAATGAGTGCCGTTTCATGGTAATCACCTTAGATTGGCTCAGAACAGCGTACCCACTTCTGTGGCTGCATGGAGAGAACATTGTTGCTTAGTATGACAATGTCAATGGAATATGCCATTCTATTAATCTCCAGCCCTGGGATACAGAATTTTCTACATAATGTGGCGATCAGCCATTTCTGCTATGATTTTATGGAAAAGACCAACTGGCTAATGCTTTAATTATTGAGGAGATATTTTCACAGAGTTACAACACAGACTTCACTTTGAAGGATGTCTTTGGGTAGCTCAAGGACAGCTGGACTACGTACCTGTCAGGGCAGTGAAATGTTTGTGTGTGATTTTTAGAGATAACCTTATTTTCTCCAAGATTTACATCTTTGTATTGTACAAATCTGTTTTGAAGAAAGGTAGGAAATGCAGAAAAGCATAGCAAACATTATCCACATCCCAGCTTACAGAAAAAACATTATTAAATATTTTTCTAACCAAATCTTATTATAGCATTAAAAAACCCCATCTCATTATCTATAACTTTGTCTGACATAAAAGAACAATAATTTAGTTTTATTGCTTCCCTCTAAAATATTGTTCTAAAATCTCCTCTGGTATTCCTTTATAGATTCCTATGTATTAGGTATTATTATTGCCTATATTCTGTATAAGTACCACACACTAACTGATTGCGCCACTGGAGCTCCTATTATTGCCTATATTCTATGCATGGGAAACTCAGGAGCTGGAACGTTAAAGGACTTTTCCACGGTTACATAGCTTGCACATGACAGAGCCACATTCAAACCCAAGCTTCAGAGTTCAAGTCATTCAGAAGCATGTTACACTTCCATATATATATATATTTGTATGTATAGTGCAGCAGTAGAGCATTTAAAATGTGTGTTCCTGACCACCAATACTAAACATTTTGATCACTGAATCCATGCATTCTTAAAAAGTGGAAAACACAGAATAGAGTTTCAAATTCTTATAGATTCCAGATTTTCTAGAGCCATGGGGCTATACAAACCTCTGAAATGAGAGCTTTGAAACAATCTTCAAAACTAAGCAAACAAAAAAAATCTCCCAAAATTGTCATAAAATCAAATAATAATTTTGCTAATGCTGTCAAAAATATCTGATGTGAACATTATACTCTTTTAATCAAAACGTGAACAGCAACCAGAAAGACTAGATAGGAGCCATAGGATGTCAGGGAATAATCGCACAGCTTAAAGAAGCAGACTAATGTCATTGAAGGGTACAGGAAGAACTTGTTGATTTGGTGTATGATTTGATGTGTATCTTCTCAATAAAAGAAAAGGAAAATCAACACTAATGAATAAGTGAAATAGGAGAGATATTGTGAGTGCTATTTCTTGTGATATTCTCTTCTCATTTTTGTATAAGGGTAGGTTGCTTTATATAATAATTTGGGAAGTGTCTGAGCCTCTAGTTTGTGAAAAAGCTGATGAGGCTTTCTATTCCCCTCTCCAGCTACAGAAACCCAGAGGGGTAATTTTACCCTATTCAAGAAAATGGTTAAGAATTGGAAATAACGCTGGCTGAGCCCCGGTGGGGTAGTGGTTGAGTCCGGGACTGCAGCCCACAGGGTTGGCGGTTCAAATCCAGCAGCAGCTCTCCAGGAGCAAGGCTGGGCCTCCTATTCCCACCAGGGCAGTGAAGCCAAAAAAAAAAAAAGAATTGGAAATGACTCAATGGCAGTGATTATATATATATACACACACATATATGTATATATATATATCCCTTATATTTTTATAAGTTCTATTTTTTAATGTTAACAGGAATGCAATTCAATGGTTTAAAAATCACCTTTTAAAATTGTGCAATCATTAACACAATTAATTTTATTTTTCTTACATTGTTGATAGAAGACACCGGAGTGGTTATCTGAGGCTGGAATTTTCTTTATGGTATGGTCATTTTAACATTTTTTGTTTTTGGTTTTTGGGGCATCACTGCCCTCTGGTAGTGGGAGTAGAAGGCCCAGCTTTGCTGCTGCATTTGAACCTCCAACACAGTGGGCCGCAATCCCACGCACAACCACTACGCCACTGGGACTCAGCCATTTTAACATTTTTATGTAAAATATAAATTTCAACTGAGCTAGGGTTACCTAATTGTGTTAGTCTGGGTAGACTAGAAGAACAAATTCAAGGACACGCATATTGATATAAGGAAAGGGTTTATATACAAAAGGAATGGGACATGGAGAAATCATCCCAGCCCAGTCCAGTTCAAAGTCATAAGTCCGATATTAACACATATGCCCGAAATCAGTCTATAAAGTCTTCTTCCGACTCACGAAGTCACAGGTCAGTGGGTGCAGAATCCCAGTGCTGGCAGGGCACCTCGCCTCCAGGGCTCAGGGTTCATCAATGGCAGAAGCAACTCATCGCTGGCGAGGTTTCCATCTGGCCACCCCAGCTTCAGAGGTCTGGCTCCATCAGGGCAAAGCTGTGTGGTCTCTCAGCCAGCTCCTCTAGCTTCTCAAATGCTGCCAGCTTGTCTTTTCCATGATTAATCACCTCTGAGACTAACTCCCAACAACTGGGGAAGATAGCTTCTCATCTTCACGAGGGAAATATCACGAGATTTCCCAGAAGTCTCAGGAGTAAGGCATGCCCACATAGAGGCCTCATTGGCTATCTCCAAATTAACAGGCTAGACTCCACCCCTACATTTCAATCATAAAATTAATATAAGCACACGACTGCCAGACTATTAAGATTTATATTTTTGAATTTAAATTATAGTAAGTTGTGCCTTTCAATCTCCACTTAAGTGGTAAAGGTATTTATTTATTCCTTACTGCCTGCTTTATAGCTGTCAGATATGCAGGCTTGTTCTATTAGTAACATGGATAGTCTGTGTCTTCTATATATTTTAACTTAGTGTACCTAGATGCTTTTTGTGTTCTGAAATGATCAGCTTTAGATTTCATTTATTTCAGGGATAATGTTTGTTTCTATATTATTGATTTTTGACCTTATAATTTTTGTTTTTCCAGCATATTTTGGGTTTAATTTCTTATCCTATCCTATATTCTTAGGATGAAAGTTACTAGAAGGTTGATGTGAAACCTTTATTACTTGCAAATATTAATACTTAAAATAATTTTTCTTTAAGATAAAGGTAGTTTCATAGAACATATTTGACATCATCAAGTTCAATCCAGTTTCTACTTCTATTTGTGATGAATTCTTTGACTTACAGAGTATCCACAATGATCAGTTATTTCCAGCTTTGCAAAACTTACTGCCAATTCATCTTTTTTTAATTAATAAATGATTTTATTGGGGGCTCTTACACCTCTTATAACAATCCCTACACCAATTTTATCAAACACATTTGTACATATATTGCCATCATAATTTTCTTTTTTAAATTTTATTTATTTAAAATCTTTATATTGAGGACTCATACAACTCTTATCACAATCCATACGCTCATTCATTGTATGTCAAGCACATTTGTACATTTTTTGTCCTCATAATTCTCAAAACATTGCTTTATACTTAAGCCTTTATTATCAGCTCCTCATTTCCCCCTTTCCTTACCTCTCTCATCTCCCTCATGAATCCCTGGGAGTTGGTAAATTGTTATTACTTTGTCATATCTTACACTGCTGTGTCCCTTCATCCACTTCTCTGTTGTCCACACCCCAGGGAAGAGGTTATATGTAGATCCTTATCATTGATTACCCCTTTCTATTCTACCTTCCCTCTACCCTCCTGATATGCCACTCTCATCACTGGTCCTGAAAGAACCATCTGTCCTATATTCCCTAGGTTTGGGGTTCCTATTTGTACCAGTGTACATCCACTGGTTTAGCCAGATTTGTAAGGTAGAATTGGGATCATGATAGTGGGGGAGAGAAACAATTGAAGAGCTAGAGGAAAGTTACATGTTTCATGATTGCTACATTGCACACTGACTGTTTAGTATCCTCCTCACGACCCTTCTGTAAGGGGATGTCCCACTACCTATAGATATGATGGGTTTTAGGTCCCCAATCTGTACTTCCCCCTCATTTGTGATGATATAGTTTTTCGTTATTTGATACCTGGTACCTGATCCCTTCCATACCTCGTGGTAACACAAGCTGGTGTGCTTCCTCCATGTGGACTTTGTTGTTTCTGAGGTAGCTAGATACTTGTTTACCTTCAAGCCTTTAAGACCCCAGATGCTGTATCTTTTGATAGCCAGGCAACATCAGTTTTCTTCAGCACATTTGCTTTTTTTGTTCATATTATTATGTCTGCAGGGCTGTCTAGCTAAGATAAGCTGAATGAACAGTCTGAAGGAGAAAACAACTGACTGATGTTTCTGGTGGGACTCAGGAGAGGAAAAGGTAGGGGAAAGAAGGTGGTGTTGACCAACCCAGGGAGAATGGAAAAACAAGTCATCCAAAAATCATTGTCAAGGAAGATGCAAGAGGCCTTGTAGGAATTTATCAAGGGTAATATAACTGAGAGAAATGACTGAAACCCAAATGAAGGCTGAGCATGACAGTGGGACAAGAGGAAAGTGAAAGGAAATAAAGAAAAGGAATAGGAGGCAAAGAGCATTTTTAGAGCTATAAATATAGGCATGTATATAGGTGAATATATACATGATGATGGGGAAATAGATCTACATACTTATAGTTATAGGTTTAATATTAAGACAGCAGATGGACATTGAGGCTCCACTTAAGTATTTCCTTAATGCAAGAACACTTTGTTCTATTAAATTGGCATTCCATGATGCTCACCATTCCGACACAATTGCTGAGACAAATGTGTGCATAATCAAATCTGGTGAAGAAAGATGATGGTTCCTTTTAGATATAGACTTGAAAATAAACAAGCAGCCATCTAGCTCAGATGCAACAAAACCTATATGAAAGAATTACACTAGCCTGAGTGACCATGAGGTGTCGAAGAGATCAGGTATCTGGCATCAAAGTACAAAATTCATATCATCATGTGCCTACCCTCCTGCTATGCTCACTAATGCCATCGTGATTTTTAAAACATTTTCTTTCTGCTTGAGCCTGTGTTATTAGATCCTCTTTTCCCATCTTCCCCCATCCTCCCACCCTTATGGCCCTCTAATAAATTATACATTATTATTTTCATATCTTACACCATCCACTGCCTCTTTCAGTCCACCTTTCTGTTGTTCGTCCCCCAGGTGGTGGTGGCCTGTTTCTCGTCCTCCTTACACCTTAACCCTGTCCTCGTGGTATCATTACTTCCATTTCTGTTTATTTTTCCTGGATTCCACATGTCAAGGGTTCTTGCTACACTGCACACTGACTGATTAGTCTCCTCCTCATGACCCTTCTGTAAGGAGATGCCCTGCTACCTACAAATGGGCTTTAGGTCTCTAATCATATATACCAGTGTACATGCTCTGGTCCAGTTGGATTTGTAAGGTAGAACTGGGGTCATGATAGTGGGGGAGAAAGCATTAAAGAACTAGAGGAATATTGTATATTTCATCAGTGCTATGCTGCACACTGTCTGCCTCATTCTTTCCTTATGACCCTCTGTGAGGTAATGTCCTATTACAGATGGGCTTTTGGTCTCCTCTTTTGCTACCTGGTCCCTTCTACACCTCGGGGTGGTGTGCTTCTTCCATTTGGGCTCTGTTGCTTTCCTGCTAGATGGCTGATTGTTTAACTTAATGGCTTTAAGTACCAAGATGCTATAATCTTTAATAGCTGGACACTAGCCACTTTCTTCACCACATTTGCTTATGCACCTGTTTTGACTTCAGCGATCATATCAGGAATGTGAGCATCACAGAATGCAAGGTTATTAGAACAAAATATTCTTGCATTGAGGGAGTACTTGAGTAGAGACTCGATGCCTTCTGCTACCTTAATACTTAATATTTAAATATATATGTTCATAGACCTGTATCTGCTAATATATGTAAATATTTATGTGTGTGCATGCCTATATTTGTACCTTTCTAAATGCCTTTTGTCTCCTAGTTCTTTCCTCTATTTCTTTTCTTTTTTCTTTCCTTCTACACTACTATCATGTTTGACCTTTATTCGACTCGACTCTCAGTACTTGTTCCTCTATGCAAATTCTTCGTTATAAAAGCCTGAATTAGTATCTGTTTTTGCTAGTCAAAGAAGTTTTTTTACTTTTGAAAAGAGAGGTACAGTGTGAAGCAAAATCAGCTTTCATTGTTTATTTTGGAGCAAACCATCAGACAATCTGAGCAGCAAGAGCAGCATGAGTATGCTCCTTCCCCAGGAATAATACTGTACAGATATTGCTTCTACTTTATATGGGCTGTACAATGTTTACATCATTTCAGCTTTTACTATATACAAGTATTATTTTATGTTGCATATTCTATGTTGTTATTTGGTATGATTTAATAGATTTGGGGGTGGTCTATAAATACTAAAAATTGTCCCCACATAAATCATTGACAACTACTTTTTCACTTTATACCATTTATGGTTATGAAATATTTCATTCTACTTTTGCATAGCAGGAAAAACTTGTAAGGCTTACTGGCAAATATTTGGGCAATCCACTTACTATTGACTTTAAATTTGTTCCTAGACCAAATAACAAGCAAATAAACAAGCTAAGCTCACTGCCATCCACTCAAATTTGACTTACAGCAACTATGTAGGACAAAATAGAATGGACCCCGCTGGTTTCCAAGACTTCAAATCTTTTTTTTTTTTTAATTAAAAATCATTTTATTAGGGGCTCCTACATCATTTTTCCAATACATAAATAAACACACTGTGACAAGAACCCTCGTACATCCACTGCTGTCATCATTCTCCAAACATCTGACCTTTCCCCCAGCCTCTGGTGTCAGTTCCTCCAACCCCTCTCCTGTTCCCCTGCTCTCCCTCCCCCATCAACCCTCATTACTTTATAAATTATTATTAATTCTGTCATATCTTACCCTGCCCGACACCTCCCTCAACTCACTCCCCCATGCCCATCCTCCAGACAGGTCATATGTAGATCCTTGCAGTTGGTTCTGTCTCTACCCCACCTTCTATCCACCCATCCAGTAGTTCCAATCTAACCACTGGCCCGAGGAGGCTTATCCATCCTGATTTCCCCATATCTTCAGTCCCCCTCTCCACTAGGGTACCTTCTCTGGGCCATCCGGATGTGCTGGGTAGAGTTGGGACCATGATGGTTGGGGGATAGGGAGACCTCAGGAACTAGAGGTATGCATCATCCCTGCCTGGCTGTACTCTGACTAGTCTGTCTCCTTCCCATGTTTCCCCTGTAAGGGGTGGCCAATTACCCACCAGTGGGCCTTAGGTCTCCACCCTGCCCCTCCCCTCACTCATAATGAAGTGATTCCTGTTCTTTGATGCTCGATACCTGCTCCCTTTGGCCCCTCTTGATCACACTTGCTGGTGTGCTTCTTCCCTGTGGACTTTGCTGTCTCTATGCTGAATGGCGATTCAGTTATCTTCAAGTCTTTGAGACGCTAGACATTCAATCATTTGGTAGCTGGGCACCATCGTTTCTTCTACTCTGTTTGCCTCTGTATCCATTTGTCTTCAGCGATATCAGGAGTTAATTGGTTCATTGATTTTGATTTTTGTTCTTTGATACCTGATTGTTTCAGCACCTCATGATTGCACAGGTAAGTGATCTTATATGGTGGGTTTTGTTGCTGCTGAGCTAGATGGCTGCTTATTTATGCTGAAGCCTTTAAGACCCCAGATGCTCTATCTTTTGATAGCTGGGCACCATCAGGTTTCTTCACCGCTCTTGCTCATGCTCCCACATGTCCTCAGTGGGCGCCTTGGGGGTGTGTGCACACATTGATATGCGTGTTTTTCCCCATTTGGTGCAAGACTTCAAATCTTCACAGAAGTAAATTGTTTCATTTCCTCACTAGGAGCTGCTGGTCATATTTAACTGCTGACTTTGTGGTGGCTACACCCCCAGAGCACCTTCCGCGGACAGAAACATATATTGTGACTTTATTCTTTGGAAATGCAAAGGATATTCCAGAATATTATGCTCTTAAATCCCAGTGGATAGTTTATCTTTGCAGCCACTTTATATGTACTTGGAGTATTTTTCCCTTTTTTATTGTTTCATTAGATTTATTATTATTATTTATATTCCAGTCATTAAGGCTTAAACATAGTCATCATAACACAAAATAATGCACAGAACACATGAGAAGAAAACTACACAAGTTTCAGAGCAACCAAAGTTCTTTATGGAAGGTTAATTTCATGAAACTACTTCATCTGATACCCTTATACTCCACCTTGGACAAATAGTAGTAACAATTATTGGGAAAATGTAGATTAATACTGTTACATAAGGGTTGGGTTTGGGTTTTTTTTTTGCCTATTGGTATGTGTGTGAGTGGGAAAACAATATAATTCAAGGAAATATTAAACACACTTTCTGTATAAAATCTGCAGGTGTTCGACTATTACTTTGCATACAACTTGAAATATCAGATTAAGTTGTGGAGTGTAACATCAGGTTTTCTGGTAAATATCAAACTTGGAAATTCCCTGACTGAACATGTGAGATGGAAAGTCAATGAGTGTATTTTGCCCTTCACTCTGATTATTTGGCTTAGATGGTTACAGTGTGGTGTTAAAGAGACAAGTTCAGGGTAAGAGTCCCTGGGTGGAGTAATTGCGCTCATACTGAGGAAAATCTCTCTTCCAGAGCCCAGATAGGCCCTTACCCTAGCCAGCTGTCTCATCAATGCATACAAGTTTTAAGGGATAAAAGAATTCAGTATTATCAGCAAAATCTAATCACAATATATGAATATAACCTGCGAATTTCTATTATGTAGAAGAAACAACGCTACAAAAATTTCAATGCCACGAAATAGACAAAGAGATGGGATATTTCAAAATATTTATCCGTAAGTATCTGATTAGTTCCAATGCTTTTTGGAACTTTCCAAGATGAATACATTAAGAAAATCATCAGACTACAAGAGAAATACTTAGGATATTTTTCTTGCCAGTTTCAGGATTATTTGTCCACATGGATATCATCTTTCTTTAATTTGCCATTGCAAAGATATTTTTGTTTTTTATTTTCCTAAGTATTTAACATCATTATGTACTATGGGAGTTCTAACATTATATTACTACAAATTTATCATAATCAGAGCCTCCAAAATTATGCATACTCATGATATTATGTGCCATACACTTTTACATTGGCCAAATAGATGTAATTAGTAAGATGGAAAGTTGACTTGCATGTGACGTGAGAGACTTTGACAATGACTGGAAAATGAACTGATACATGCACATATATTGAATAAAGTGATCTTTCCTACTTAATATGAAAGATTAGTAGCTGATAATTCAACATGGATTTTGCCCACAAATAATCAGAAATAACATTGCTCTTATGAAAGAAAAAGAAAGCTGTGATCCTTTCAATTGGATTTATCTATTAGTTATATTAGGAACACATCATAATCAATTTCTTAGTAACATTCTAAGTTTGTATAGTGTTTTCTTTTTGTGGTGAGAAGTACATAAAGTAACCCATATCTTAATCTCCATCTTTTGTTTCTGCATTTATTGGTTGGTGATATTTTAATATTAACATTCAGATAGCCTTCCAATGAAAAGCCAGGTTTTTTGCTTAGATGTATTTTTTCAAAACCATTTTCTTGGGAGCCGATGCAGATATCATATCAGGCCAGAGTTCCATCCCATCAAACACATCGTACAATTGTTCCCACAATCAGTTTCAGAACATTCTTTTCCTCCCTGAACTCCTTGACATCAGCCCCCTTTTACCAACCCCGTCTCCTCCTCTCTTTACCCCCCGAAACCCTATTCTACTTGCTGGACGTGTAGGCTCATCCACTGTAGATTTCATACACTGAAAAATATATAAATTCAAGAAAATGACCCCCAACATTATTGTACATATGAGATAAACCCCCATGTGAACAAACAAACAAATGAAAACAAACAAATACAGTGTTGAACACCAGATATATAAGCCATAACATGTATCAGAAGTGGTCACCTGACAAGGTTTTAATCGTTCAAGTCAGTTTATCCCTTTGAACTTCTATAGTCATCCACCAACGCACTGTTCAGGAACCACTTTCCTCCCATCCCTCTATTCTTTTGATTGCCTCAGAGGAATCAGCTAAGTAAGAAAATATTCTAATTTAACTTCCAGGCTTTGTAGACTTGATAAAATGGAGAATGGGGAACAAAATTATGGGCTGGTGACTTTTTATTGTGACTTGAAAGAGAAGATAAAAGTAGAATACAAAAAAATACACAAAAAAGTGGAATGCAACTTAATTTTAAAATATATCTTCAAAAGTTAAACTTTGTAGATTTGAATTGTCTCCAGAAATGCTAATTGTGGTCTATAAATAAATATTTACTAGACACCATCTAAGCTGACTTAACTAAACTTTTACAGTAAACTGTAAGAATTCATGGTCATCCTTATTTAATGAAGAAGATCTATCTCGGCTCGCTCCTGAGAAGTCCAGAGGGGAGCGTCGCTGAGAAGCGAGGGGGCAGAGATGGTCTGCATAAATGGCCTTAGCCGCGCTCATCAGCTCTTGTCGTCGCTCCAAGGAAAGAATGTGCAATCACTCTGAGTGTCGCTTTTCCCACTAGCTTTCCCTCCTGGCACGAAGGGCAAGGCGCCTGTCAGTGACAGCGATCGCTCCAAATAGCAGATGCTGAGAAAAGTAGGGCGGGATACCTCGATGGCTTCTCGCTAGCAGCGCCAACATATTCTGTAACGGCCACAAGCCTTGTCTGATTTAGTATGAAAAAAAAAAAAAAGCTTTAGAGGGCAGCTAAAATACCAGATCTGTTTCTGCCTTTGTCTTCAGATGGAGTGCAGCTTACTGTTTAAGGTGCCATCCGTAAAGGGGGGCTTTCCATTCTCCTTATCGCTCTCAACTCCTTTATTGGTATAGGTATGTGACATTGAGGTTCACCCGTTCACCCATAAAATAGATGCACGCAGGACCTCAGTGTTTATTATAAATTCGTCCCAGAAACCTCGCGACATTAACAAGCAATAAAGACTAGGGTTACCACAGTGCGGTAATCCCCTACTTGGTTTCCAGGCTGCAATTGACTTTGAGAGTGTCTGCTTTCTGGTTTAATCCAAATATCATTCCTATTCATTATATTTCTGTGTGGAAGGTGGCTTGAAAATTAGGTTCGAGAGACTCTGTTAAGAGGCACAAGATGTTTAATGTTTTTAAAGGTCGTGTTCTGTGAAGGGGATTACTCTCATCACTTAAATGAAATGATTTAGGAGGATGGAAGCAAGTGTCCTTAGACTGAATCAAAGCGGTGCTTGCTGAGCGAGGGACCTGCCACAGAAATGGAGCTCTAAGTCACAAAGGTTTGCAGTATACTAGAGAAAGGTGTGTGTATAAATTTAGGTAGATTTTTTTTATTTGAATATCCTTTTTTAATTTTCACATCACTGCCCTCGTGGGAGTAGGAAACCCAACCTTACTCCTGGAGAGCTGCTGCTGGTTTTCAACCATCAACCCTGTGAGCCACAGTCCTGAAAGCAACCACTGTGCCACCAGGGCTCAGCTTTAAAAAAAAAAATCGGTGAGGACACAGTCCCCAGAACATTTGAGTTTCGGTTATGGAAGAATGGGAGGTGTAGTCTTCATGTCAAGGTGGCCCCCTCAAGGAGGGTGGAAGCCTCTCTGACCCATTTCAAACAGTTTAAGAGGAACTGAGTCCTGGGGAGACCCTTCTCACCTTGAAGGCATAAGTAGGAGACATCCTACTTTGAATACTTACCCTGAAAATATTATATATCTTGATTCTTCTCTAGATTGGATACTAGTTCTGTGAAATCCATGGCTTATGTATTTTGGGAAGACTTTTTAGTGAAAAATAATGCACATTTATGGAGCTCACACTGTGTCATTAACTATAACAAGTCACATACTTTAAAAACTGAAAATGTACAAGGATTCCATAATGTCTTTATAATACTTTTTTCCCTACATGTTTGTCCTTACACTCATCAGTCATTTTTTTTATGTGGAAATGATTTTGTGATATCTTTTTCTAGAGGGAATGGAACTTGACATTGATATTTTCTTGGTTGATTTATTAGTGATAAAAGTATTTTACCTTTATAACTTGTGATTAGGGTGCCATGTACAATTTTAGGGTTTTCAAATTGGGAAAATCCACCCACATTCTCTCACATAGCTTCGTGTGAGACCTGGCAGAGGCTTCTGGGGACTGTCACTTTGCTGTCTCATGTCACGTTTTGCATTGCCTAGACTAGCTTCTGCGTCAGTGCCCTCTCAAAGCATGCTCCTTTCCTTTCCCAAATAGCTCAGCTCCAGATACCAGAGCATCATGGTAGGGCACAATCCCCACAAGGAGTGAATGAGTACAAAGACTGGAAAGACAATTCCTGAAAGCACTTTTTATACCAGAATGGAGGACACAAACTCAACTATGTTTGAATGACACCGTAAACCGCCTAAAAATCTATTAGTGAGCAACTGCCTCTCATCCATATTCTCATGGCCATTCTAAGACCAGTTTATATGACAGGAATTGGGGCAGCTGAAAGTTTGCAGTCGATATCACTCTCAGACTTGGGTGTTTTTAATGGAACTCTCTTTGGTCTTTCTACAGCAGTGACGTTCCCAATGGTGCAGGAAGTCTAGGAAGTCATGGGGGTGCTTACACAGATCTTGTGCCCGTTCCACTCTGCTTACTCCATCTTGCTGTGAATAAGTTTACTGTGACCCTGAAGCTCTTCCCCCCCCCCCCCCACATAGCAACAAGTCTTCATCAAGGCCCAGAGGAAGAATCATTCCCAGGTGCATGCACTCATTCTGCACTTTAGCTATACGTGTCCCTCAGCCTAGGAGAGTGCTTTTGTAGGAGTGGGAATGGAGAAGTATAGATGGTGTAAGATGGCAGACGTGTTGATCTATATAGTTTGGCACCTGGAATCAAAAAAGGATGACTGCAGAAGGGGAAACACCACCTTTCAGAAATGTCAGGCAGGAGCCTTACTGGAATGAAAAGGATCACTGGTCTGAATCAGTTGTGGTTTAAATAGCTCGACTGTGCTTTTTACACAAAAATGTGATCATTGGAATGCGCTTCTAGCACCTCTCAGTACCTTGATAAAACCCGGGTGAGTGGGTTCTAAATATTAAACTCCTTTCTATTCCTAGTCAATCTCCCCCCTTCCTTGCTATTAAGAAAACTGTACTTCAAAACAGTGTGCATATTGGCACCTCTCCCTAAAACACATCACGTATCTATTGAAAAATAAATAAGACATTATGAGCCTTATTATTAGTCATGGGGGAAATCACTAATTATTCTGATGTCTAAAATAGTTATGAGGAAAACATGCACTTTTGTAATACTTCAATTATTCTAAATTTTCTTGCCACTTAAAATTAAATATGTCACAAAGATATTGAGAAACAAACACTTTCTGAGTATATAAAATGAAAAAAAACTGTTTTATTCTTTTTTTTTACTTAAAAGTCATAAGTGTTAAATACTATAGCATTATCCGTGAACTCAGTGAGTGCACAAACATTCTTTTACCATGTCTTGGACCCTTATTCTACTGCTTCTTTGGGCAGGTGTTGTCCCAAATGGTAAGGGTAGCACCTCTGAAAGTGTAAACAGACGTGAACTACAGTCCTCCTGTGTTCTGCTAGCTAGTACATTCATGTCCGGTCCAAACTCAGACCTGTCATCTTGACTTTGCTTTTGGAAGTGGTGTGAGATAAGGGCTTGATTTTTCTGCAAATGGATATCCGACTGTGCCATCACTCATGTAATGAATCTGGGTCTTTTGTCAAACATGAGGTGCCCAGGGTGGCTGGGTTTACTTTTAGGGTTTCAACTCTGTTCACATGATCTGTGTGTCTGTTGTGACCCCAGTCCCCGACAGGCTGTTTGGACTACTAGGACTGTCCAGTGAGTAGGTCCGGAGATTGGGAAATCAGACACTTGCTATTTTGTTCTTGCTTTAGTCGTGCATTACTTCTCCTGGGTCTCTTTCCTAAGCTGATAAAGTTGGTAGATAGATTTCCTAATTTTTAAAAAAAGTAATCCTGTTTCTTCATAAGCTTTATGACCCTCAGTTATTTTTAGGCTATGAAATTTGGTTCTAGCGGCACATTTTCACGTGCTCAGACTAGGGATTTTAATGGACGGTGAGGTAGTGTGGTCCACATGAGTGGACTGCTCCATCAAACACCGACAGACCGGTGTTTCCCTCCATGAGGAGGCAGGGAGGGAGGTCAGTAAAAGTGCAGATGGCTGTAGGCACTGTTCAGGTGTGGAATATATTATTGCCAAGTGGGTGTTTGATGATGGCACTAGAATTTTTTACTCAATGTTCTGAAGATGTCTAGCTGGCACCAGTCAGCATGTGACTGGCATTACTAGTGAAAGAGTGTGTCTGTGTAATTACGTGGGTGTGGGAGCAGGGGTTTTTTGTGTTAGCTGATGAGTCACATGTTGTAGCTACCAATTTGTTGGGTCGAGGACTATGTTTGCTGGTTGTTAGATGATCAAGATGAGGGTGGAAGTATCACTGGCTACTGATGGCCAATTCTATACAGCTGGGCGATACACACTGGTTGGAGTGGACATGAGTCTTGCTGCAAGTCTGGCAGCATGAGGTCATGCACTATGGATCGCAGTGGGGAGAGTTTTGTAGGGAGTGAGACAACAGCCCATAAGTGCACACTTGAAATTTGTACTCTTGTTCCAGCTGAGCTGAGGAGCTCCAATGCTGGTCTGGGGGCCCCTACATGAGTGACTGGGTGGAGGAAGTGGTTACTATTGGTTCATGGATGTCCTACAATGAGACTGGGCCAGTGGGAGGTACTACCTATCCCTGAGTGCACAGAATGAGGAGGGAAATTGATGACAGTGAGGGCCCTGGCATGTCCATTGACTTCTGGTTGGCACCTCAAGGTGTGGGGAGTGTGATGAATGTCCTTAACAGGGCACGGAGCCCTGCTGCCTGTCTCTGGAAATGGGTGCAGAGGTGTCCTGGCTTCAATTGGGAATGCTGCTTCCTCTATCAGAATATGTCCATGCTGGACAGATCGCATTGTCACGGCACTGATAAGCTATAATCCTCCATGCCGTTGTGTTTGTAGTCTCTTTCCACTGACATTTGGGCTGATTCTTCAGCCTTCTTTAAATGCTCAAGAATTTCAAAAAAATGTCACTCAATTTTTTTCTCAATTTTTGTTGAAAGATCAACATGAAGAGGAATCTATGTCCCCATCTTGGACAACTTGTATACTTGAATGCAACAGCACATGATATCAGGTAGAAAATCAATTTCATTTTTGTCTTATGTTAGAAATTTATTTCCCCTGGGCCTGTTACTCCCACCACTGGAGAGTAGTGATGACAAAAAAAAAAAAAAAAGAAATTTATTTCCCATCAAGGGTCATCTTAGAACAATGGAAATGAGTTCTCTTAGTTCTTACCTCTGTCATTGCTGAGTGCTCATTATGTACCCATGTTTAGACATGGTTTGTTTGAAATAAACTATTATTTGAACTCCTTATTTGAACTAGAAAGTTAGTAGCTATGCTTTTTGACTTATCATCATGGTATGTGTATGTGTGTGTGTATTAGCATGTTTGAATAGAAACCTAGTACTAATGGTTTTTTTATATTTTTCTTCATAGTTGTGTTGTGCACGTGTTAGCCAATTCTCCATCATTAAGAAATACAATGCATAATTTATTTGGCAGGATTTTGGGTCCAGTCCTGAATGAAATCTGTACTGTGGGGACATTTAATATCTCTGAATTTGCCTACATTCCATTAGAATCTTCATAAGTCATGTTAACATTATCAAGGATTCTAAACTTGCCAAATCTAATGGTGAAAAGCTTTCCTGGTCTCATCTGGTCTCATCGAGGGCACATTTTAAAGGGATTGTGGTTTGAAAAGACAGCAGACTTGTTCTGGATCTGTCTCAAAGACAAAATCCAAGCATGCTCATCCGGCAGGGGGTTGTTTTCCTGTCCAAAAAACTCTTCTTGAGAACACCCGCCCTTGTGAATTACAAGGATGATCTAAATAACATTGGAGTAATCACTTGACAGCTCACATCGTTAATCTTTCTCTAGTCCAGCTGGAATCTCTAATGTACGTGTGTCTTTGTGATTGGAGTGGAATTGAATGGGCCAATGTGCCTGTCTAAAATCGGAGCTGTGCAAAGTCTGCTGGGTGCATAGACTGAATTCACATGCGTCATCTCAACTTGCTAAAACAATCAGCGAGCATTCATTTCCTTAAATGGTTATATATCTCTGGCAGATTTCCTCCTAATGGCTCTACCCTTCTGCTTCTAGCCAAATGCACTAGGACACGCACAGCAAATTAATAAATGCCTTGTAATTAGACAAGTGCCCATTTCCTATGAGAGTAATATTCAAGTTCTCTGAAGAAGTCGCACACCCACAGGAAGGCTGCAGATGTTCTCCCCTCCCACTCTTGGCCTCCCAGGACACCAAAGACGGACGCAGCGCAGTGAGAGGTTAGGTCAATGTGAGAAAATCAGTGTGCATTTTAAACCTTTTTTGTATGTTTAAATATATGATGTTTTAAGAAAAAGCCTTTCCTTTAGAATCCCTGTCAGAGAGCTGCTGTGGCTAGTTGCAGCTGTCGGGTGCTTGTGCTGGAGATGATGCAGCTGGAAGCAGGATAATTGAAAGAGAAGAAGAGTTCAGAGGAGGGTGGGTGGAGTGTCAAAAAGGATAGCTTTGAACCGACACACATAGCCTAAACTGAGGTCTTCAAAGTTTGGTATCCATAAATAAAAGACAAGAATTTGTTTATGGTTTTTTAAAATGTATGTTTTATACTCACATTGTATTAGCATTATATGCATATTGCATTTTACGTTTTATATCTTCTAGTATATATAAAACATATTAGTTTAATAGCATAGGGATAGAGTTTACAAATAAGCAATTATATATATATTTAAGGTAGTGATGCATTTTTATTTCCTTATGATATTTTGATTAAGTTTGAAATCACATGGGTTCACAGGCCAGAATCACCCTGAGGATGAGAATGAACAACTAAGTCAAGAACAAGGCTGGTTCTTGCAGAGGCTGAGGTGAGACTGAGAAAGTAGTCTTCAGGAGAACCTTGCTTTGTGGGGCCCATGACTTGGTCCCCAGAATGTAGACTGTCAGCCCATTCTTCCTTCTACGAGTGTCACTGTGCAATGCACAACATTCACAGTCTCAGTTGAAAGCCTAGGGTCAACCGAAGACACTAGAGAGGAGCAGGTGAGAGGTGAGCAGTCTCTACTCCCCTTCACTAGATGAACCTAGAGCATCACCCTCAGCTCCAGGCTGTCTTTAATACAAATCAGAGCAACAGAAGAAGGGGAACTGTGACCATCTAAATATCAAATATGTAGTGTCTTGTTCAAGGCAAAGGAGATTCTATGACAAAATGCGAACCCTTTGGTGTTAAAGTGTTTCCTATGAAATAATAGACATTAAGATTTATTATAGGAATTATTCAGAATTAGATAAATGAGAATGGAATCAAAAGTCTAATGAATATATAATTTTATGTGTATTCCTTTTAAAGAGATATCCTCTTATAGCAATACAGAACAGAGTATAACTGCTTGAAATTTTTGTAATACAGTGAAGGAGCAACAAGTTAAATGGAAACATGCCTAATGTAGTCTGTGAACAAGCCATTGTCTATGAGCCTCATTTTTGCATTTTTGAAGGAAAGGTTTATACTGTTATTTATAAAAATTATTTGAAAGCAAAATCCTGGATTGTTAGTAAAGAGATGAGCTGATCCTGTCATCTCTTCCTTCTTTCAATTTGCTGCTGCAGATGCACTGCAGAGGGCTGGTGAAGACACCACAGCAAGGGTGGGTAGTGGGTAGGAAGGCACCTATGTTCCTGAAACTTCCTGCACATTTCATTTACTGCTAGATTGTCTTCTTATGGATTATCTTCACTTAAAAGAGAGCTGAAGTTAATCTGTTTCCCTTTGTTTGTTTGTTTTTTGCTTATTTTATAATGTTTTCCTGTATCCAGGATAGATACATTCAGAGTAATAGTATGGGTTGTTGTGATGACTGTACAAATCTCGAAGTGATTCATCTATTGAATTTTATGCTATATGAATTACATGCCAATAAAACTATTGGAAAATAAATAAATAAACATACATTGCAAAGAAAAAAGTAAGACCTAGATTTATATCATGTTTAAAAACCAGAATGATATCTAGACTGTGCTCTTGTTTTTAGCCCAACAATATTCCACTTTTTCTATGAAATGCCTCCCTTGTCCCTTCATAATAACATAGGAATTCATTGAGGTCTAGTCAATTCTCACTCACAGTGATCTTATAAGGCAACCTTGTCACATAAGGTTGAAAAAAAAAACCCAACCAAGTTCCCTGCCATTGAGTTGGTTCAGAGTCAAGGTGACTCGACTAGACAGATTAGAATACCCCTTGGGGTTTTCAAGATCGTAACTTTTATGGGGGTAGAAAGCCTGATCTCTCTTGCAGAGTAATCAGTGGTTTCAAACTGCTGCCCCTGCAGTTAGAAAGTCAATGCTTAACCAGTATGCCACCAGTGCATACAGGGCTCTACATTGTTACAGAAACATACCACCACAGCTTTCTCCCATTGAACAACTGTCTAACTTCTGACTTTTTGAATAACAACTCACTGCATTAGAGCACTGCATCACCAGGGCTGCTAAATAATGCTATGCATCGTTCATGGATTTAAACATGACAAGGGAGAAGAAAAAAAAAGGATGGATCATCTGTTAATTTCAATGCCTGGAAGCATCATCATTCCCAGAATGATACAAAAGACTCAGAAGCAAATGCCTATGTCACTTATTTGGTGTGCTTAATATAAGAGAGAGGTCTCTTGTGCCATTTTCTTCTGGCTGTTTGTATTTGTGGAACCTGTGTATAGGGTTGTTGTATTCATGAAATGGAATGATCCTGTCACTCAGGAGATGATCTGCAAAAATCAAGTACCTACTTGAAAATTATTTTTCTAGTAAGCTGGAGCATTCCTGAGAACTTGTATTGCTAGGTGCCATTGAGTCACGTGTAAGTCAGCAACACCATTGGACATTGTAGAACTGTCCCATAGGATTTTCTAGCTTGCAATCTTATGGGAGCAGAAATCCAGGTCTCTGTCTTGTGGAGCCTTTGTGTGGGTTTGAATGCTCAACTGTTGGACTACCACGACTCTTATCTTTGAATCATTACTGCTTAGTACAGCGTCTCGGCATTGAGCAGACAGCACACAAGTGATTCTTCTAACAAAAGAGGTGATGATTCTACAGGAGCTTGTAAACCACCTATTCCATCCAGTTCTCATATGGCCTTTCACTTTTTAAATTGTGCGAAACTATATTGTGATGTTCACATAGAGCATTCAATTTCACAATTTAAAAGAACAGAGTTTATTTGAAATTGGGAGGAACCTGGGTCCTTTATTCCTTAGTTTCAATAGGTCCTTAGAATAAGAACCTTAATTCTTTAGGTCTTTATTCCTGAATTACTCACCCCATTGTTAGAGACTAAAATGATTATTCTCATTGTTTTGAACATAACAGCATTACTGGCACATATAATTTAGGGCAAAAACATAATGAGATTTTATTTTTGTATAGTATTTTTCAATGAACTTCATTCAGCACCCACAGCAATAGTTACTTTTAAAGTTAGATCATTTCATTTCCCTCAAATGCATTTGCACTGCTATCATGATGTTTACGTTTTCATCTTTCTCAGAAAGAGAGTGATAGCAATGAGTAAAATTGATAGAATGCTTGTCAAGCAGTCCTCTGTGTTGATGTAGAAATTCACCCAAACTAACCTGAAGACATAAGATTGGTAATTATACCCAAACTCTCTTGAGTGAGGAGGCATTGTTTCTCTGTTTAATGATCTGCATAATGTATCATCATTCTTGTACAAGTATCTTTATTAATTGTGCTCTTTCCCTTCTTTTCTCAGGGGTGTCTAGCAAAAATATCTGGTCTCATCAAAAATGTTCTATACTGTTTTCTTCATATCTTGCAGTTCAGAGTGCACCCTTCAGATGTAGAAAGCACAGGGTTTGAAAGAATAAGAGGGGAGCAAAAGAGGTTAAAAGAAAGTGGAGAACTTTCTTCTTCACCTTCATAAACTTTCTCTGGAAAATAACAGACCTCTTCACCCAGCAGATGGATAGCATTTGAGTTATAGCTGTTTTAATACACTGTTAGTCTACAGAAAAAATAAACTGACTGCAATAGTGATATAATATTGAAAACTTTGTGAGAACTCATTAGTATCAAAGCTATAAATTTCTGTGTATTGTCTTGGTCATTTTCAAGATCAACTAATGTAGGTATCAAAAAAGGAAGCATAAATTCAACATGCTGTAGAATATTTTGGAGATTATTAGACTATATAAATAATGCTTAGAAAAAGGAGAAAATAGGGGAAATTGGTGTCCCCAAGGCATGGGTATTAAGGGATGATTAACAGAGCAGTATATATTTACATAAACCTGTATAGTAGTGTCGCCTTTTAAGTGAAACACGTTGAATGAACAAGCTTCAGTGAAATCCTATTGAAAAGTCCCACACACATTTATAGTTTCTATGCTGACAAAGTTGTCAACTAGATTTGAATGATATTGAGATATTCTTTCTATTTCAAGTGAAATTAATAGAGCTTTCAATAAGTGTATGATGTTTCAAAGATGTATTTGTCAGGATGGTATCAACACAAAGTGCCCTCAGGGAGGATTTGAGGAGCTGGCTGTCCAGGGAAGGAGGACTAGAGCCTGTTGGCACACCCCAGGTGAGACATTCAGGTGAATATGTCTGTCTGAGGATGTGCCCCCTGTCAATGTTGTACAGTTCTGCCAGGGCCTGTGTCTGTCAATTCTGAATAGATCCCAGAGTCTCTAAGGACTACCGTTATAAGCTTTGTGATGATTTGCTTACATTGACTCCGTATATTTATTCTGTCTACACTTCTGCCCTCAAGGTCTTGGAAAAAACGTCTTCCCAAATGTACTCTGACATCTACTATTGTCCTTGTTATTAGGAAAGGATGCTACTTCTGAAAGTGATTGGGACTATGAGGGCAAATATGCACTCTACCTGAATTACCTCACCAGTGAAACATTTCTCCCTGGAAACATTTTCACCTTCCTTGGATCAAGGAGCCCAACTGGTACTACGGTGACAGGCAGGGCCTTGATCCAAATGGCCTGCAAGTTTGTGGCAGTCATGTACTTATGTTATTTTCATGACTGGGACTCGAGGGTTGGACTCTACCTTGTCAATCTGGAGATAGCCAATGAGTAGCCATTGAGGTCTCTGAGTGAGCTTGGTTTTCTCCTGATATTTCTGAGAAATTGACAGTATTTTCCAATTGGAGAAGAGAAACTTGTTTCTCAGTCTCTTGGAGTCAGTCTCCTGACAAGATGAGAAGACAACATTCTGATCAATTCTGATTCCTGGAGAATGGAGGAGCCAGAGAGGCCACATGGACTTGCCATGATGGAACCAGACCTCTGGGCCTGAGACACCACAGAGAGACCCCTGCTGAAGCTGAGATGCTTCCACCACCAATGGATACTGTTGATGAACCCTGAACCCTAGAAACAAGGAGCCATGGAGAGACCCCTGCCAGCTCCGGGATGCTTCTACTGCACATGCTTCATGAGTTAGAAGGACACTTTATAGACTGATATTGGGCATATCGGCTAATATCAGACTTATGGCTTTGGACTGGACTGGTTTGGGATACTTTCTCAATGTCCCATTCCTCTTGTATATAAACCTTTCCCTTATATCCATGTGTGTATCTATGAATTTGTTTCTCTAGTCTACCAGGATTAACACAAGGTTGAAACCACCGGCAGCCCTTCAGGAGGAAAAATGGGCTTTCTAGTCCTCTCAACCATTACAGTCTGAGAAATCCGAAGGTAGTCACTGGGAGTCACTGTTGACGTGATGGCCTTGAGTTTGGTGTGGAGTTTGGATCACGTAGATACAAATCTTAGAAATTAAAATAGTAGCTGAAAGCTCTGTCAGCATCAGTGGAATGGGTTTTGTTTTTAATCCCCCCAAATATTATTTTTTACCCCACCATGGAGATGGTACACTGATTTAATTTTCATTTGTTTTCCCATTTCCTATTATTTATTTATTTATTTATTAAAGATTGACAGAGAGGAATGTTGATGCATCTTTTCTCCCCCTGGGATGTTTTGTTCAAGAAGCTGTACAATACAGAAGGCAGCATGAAAAATGTAAAGTCAAACAGTGATAAAGATGTCATTCTCTTACCCATAGTTGTTTAACATTTTTTTATTTAGCCAGTTGGTCAATATTTATATTAGATTTTTTTTCTGTCAAGGTCTTTTTAATAAATTGACAAACACTTATTTTCGAAGGATTATAAATTCAGCCAAAATAGCTAGTTTTAAGTTTTATAGTTTTTAGAATGCTTATGGAACAGGTGGGTGGGTCTGTGTGTATGTGTGTAAGATACTGAAGGAATATGTATGCAAATTGTGTGTGTGTATATATATACACACACATATATAATACACACACATATATATATATATATATATAGAGAGAGAGAGAGAGAGAGAGAGAGAGAGAGAGAGAGTTGTACTGGACATAGCCAGGCTTTCCCAGTGTGCACTTTGCTCACTTGATGAGCATTGAGACACTTTCCCAGAGTTAGTGCACCCAGTGGTGTTGCCTGGGAAGATTCCTTCTGGTCACAGTGAATTTTTTGGTGAAAGCAATTTTATTTGAACCTCATTTTTTTTTTTGCAGTGGCTAATTTAATAGAACCGCATGAAGCTGTGAAATTTTGTTTTCTCCTAGGGAAAAATGCACAAGAAACTGTTGTAATGCTGAACACAGCTTAAAAGGACAGTGCTATGGGAAAAACTCTATTGTATGAGTTGTTATCTCACTTTAAAAATAGGTGAAATGTTGATTGATGACAAATGTCATTCTGGACTTCAGTCAACTTCCCAAGCAGATGAAAATGTTGACTCATAGCACATTTGGAGTTTTTTCCACCAGGCCAAACTGTTACCCAAGCTTTCTATGTAGTGATTGTGCAAAGATTGCCTAACAGTGTGTTACAAAAACACGCCTGATTTGTGACAGACAGGTGACTGCTTTTGCCACCACGACAATGCGTCTGCGCACACAGCCATCTCAGTGTTCCAGTCTTGGGCATTAAACGGCATACCTTCTTGCTCCATGCCCCATACTTACCTGACCCTGCACAGCATAGCTTCCTTTTGTTTCCACGAATGAAGCAGGACTTGAGAGTGATTTGACAACATAGAAGAGGTGAAGAGAAAGTGAGGGAGCTGCTGTCAGCCATCCGAATCGATGAGTTTTAAAAATGTTTCCAAGAAAGGAATCACAGAGTTGACAAATGTATTGAGTGTAATGCAGTGTACTTTGAAGGTGATAACGTTGTTTTGTTAAAAAAATTAAATACATAGCTTTGAAACACCAGTTGCCTCTTTATCTCCCCGAGCACTGTTGACTTCTGAAAGCCTCATCCAGCTCTTTTCTTTGGCCTTCTCCTATGGGGCCCCAAACCACAGTGTTCAGCGCTTTCACAGTTCTTGTCATGGTCAGCTCTTCTAGGGACCATGGAAACAGTTTCATCTAAGCCAGTGGCAATTTAAATGGAGTCACATGTAAATCAGCATATTGTTCAACCCTTTTGATGACTTTTTGAGAGTTGTGGCAACAGAGAGCTCACTTGCTCCCTCTTGTTACTCTGTAGCTGGCCCTTGAGGTGACCCAGACTCTGAGCGGTACAGCTGCTGCCTTCCGTTCTGAAGACCGTGATCTTTGGCAGACAGGTCTGCATTCCTCAGTGCCTTTAGGTGGGTTGGGACCATCAACCACTTAGTATTTGAGCAACACCCGCCTGAAATCAAAGCCTTACCAGCTGCTGTCCAGTCAATTCTGATTCCTAGCAAACCTCTGGGACAGAGTAGAAGTAAGACCAGAGGGAGCTTACCAGGCTGGGATTTTTGCCTGATGCACACTGTCCTGGGATCTCTCACAGAGCTTCCAGAGAATTCACACTACTAGCTCTTTGGTAAGCAGAGATATTAACCTCTTCACTGCCAGGGCTCCTTGGACCTTTAAAAATAACTTTTTTAAAACTAGCACTCAGTATGGTCTTAAAGTATTTATTGGATAAATGAGTAATTGAAGCATTGCTATACTTTTTGGTGGAATTTCTTAGTTAGGCTTGTTTAAGCTTTGGCATATGTACCATAAATATGCCATTTCAGAAATGGAAACAATTAGGAAGATTTGGAACAATTTGCATTGACCATTTTCCCTTTGAATCTCCTTGTATGTCTTCATATTCAGGAATTTTTGTCAATTTTGTGAGAAGATATTTATTCTATCTCTTCAGTATCTCTTCAGAGAAAGTATAGAACACCCTAGATCCCAAAACTTTGTTTGAAGTTGACTTTAGCTTTGGTGCATCTCACTTGTGTTCAAACTTGTAATTCTTTAAACAGTTGTTTGTTTGGCAACAATTTCCTTCTGTGAAATATTATGATCACAATTATGCAGGTTAATAAGGTGCCTTGTAGCAGTATCCTCACCTATTATACCATCTTTTACCTGCCTACCTTTTGACTCCAACCTTGTGATTGCAAGTATCCTTGTACTGTTTAAGGCTCCTGATAGAATTTGGAACAATTTTTTGCAAGTTAAACCTTATGACAGATGTGAAATAGTACTCATCTTAATAATCTTTTCAGATTACGATTCTGTTTCAAGTAATAAAAAGTCTATCATAAATATTGATTAATATAAGCAGCTGTAATGAAATCTCTCATACAGCATCTCCAGCTGCGGGAGCCATAATTTTATGTACTGTACTCTATGACCAACAGGTGGCAGTAGTCCCTAGAAGGTTATCACAGGAAAGATCACACAACAGTTAGCCTTTATTTTTCACCAGGGTTGTGTAAAGCACAATGTATTTAAATTGATTGATATATGCTTCTTTTTGCTGCTATAGAAATAAATTACTTAATTCAATTGTGTTTAGATATACTTATAATGTACATGTATTTATTATAGTGTGTTGAAATATATATAGCATATTAATTTCCTTTGTGTTGAAGGAGGTTGGGGAGTAATGATGCCTTCATTAAAATAACTCTTCTTATTCTTTACTCCTGGGGATCTTTTAAGAAAATGACTTCAGTGCATTTTACAGATTTCCCTTTGGCTACAACACAGAGAAAAATCTTGTTTGTTTTCTCGAAATAGGACACACGACAATGACAAGAATTTGTAAAATTCAAAATAAGATATAATGACAATACCTTGCTTAATCATCCTGTAGAACACTCTCCTTTGAGAGTGTCTTTTTGGTGTGTATTCTCCTGTGCCCTTGAAAACATATGACTACATATTAATTGGATTGATTAGCTGATTTTGTTCGAATGTACCTTTCATCACAAGGACATATTAACACAATTAAAGTAAACTCATCAATATATATGTGAAACAAATATGTGTCCTTTGACAATGGACTCTGATTAACTGCCACCCCCTGCCATACAGCCAATCAGTTGCAGGAATCGCCCGCTGCTACTTGAATCTATTATTCATTAGATGTTCATATCTTTTATGCCAAAACTGATGGATCTATATTTATAGATCTGCTCTGAATTGGGTAGTATGAGGCTACCAGGAAGCATTTGACAATGTCTCAGACATGTTTGGCCATCACAAACAGGTAGTTAGGTTACTACTTTCATCTGATGGGTACAGGCCAGGATTCTGCTAGACATCATATAATGGATATTAAAGGTCTCCACATCGAGGACTAAAACTTGACCCATTTGCATCAAGTTGATTCGGACACATAGTAACTGTATAGGATGAAGTAGCTTTGCCCCAGAAGGATCCCAAGACTGTGATGCTTACTGCAGCAGCAGCACTCGTCTCTGAAGCAACGACTGCATCATTGAGACTTCTGAACAAGGAATTATGTGGTTTAAAAAGGACACAGAAATACTAAGACTGAAAAGTTCTGGAACACACTAGAGAGTCAATGATCTATTAGATCTAAATAATGAATATACATTCCCAGGCAGGCCAGCAAATGGGAATCCAGATGCACAAGGTAAAAGATGAGACTACAAGTACAGGAAGAGTTTTGAAAGACAAACATCTGTCCATATTTTGACAGACGAAGAGACCACTGTGTAAAAAGTGTTCCTTCTTGAAGGGTATGGATGTTCAATCCTCTAGTTTAGACTCCACAAGCAGCTCTTAACTCTCTACAAGATATCCCTACAGGGAGCCTTGTGAAAGTGGAAAGAACCAGCATATCATAACCATATTTTCTAAGCAAAATGTATGCTGAATAAAGCTGTTAAAATATTACCATATATGAGAGCACTTCAAAAAGAGGTTTAATTCTATTTTCCCATAAAGCCTTTGAATCCCCGTTAGATGTAGTTGCCTTTGAATTCTTTATGAATCCCCCAATGATCCAATGCCATTTGGATGCTTATAACATACTTCATGGCATGGGGCATACTGATCAAACATTTAATTATCTCACCTTTAATATAATGGATGGAGATGCTTATAGTTTTGACATCCTGATATGGCTCATGGGCCAGATGTTCCCCACACCTGAAAAAACCTACAAAAACTGGTCTGTTTGAATTTTCTCAAATTAAGGGAACTTATATATTTAATAAAATTACTTTTTTCTCTATTGATCGAACTTGCCCTTATACAATTTATGTCTGTTGTCTATGTTCCATGGAGACGTTCTGATGTTTGGCCAGGTTGCTTAGAAAAACAAATCCAGTGACACTCTATATATTAAAAGTAATTATACATATATACATATATAATGACTCAAATCCAGTCCAGTCCAACTCAAGTCCCAAAGTCCAATATTTGTCATAAGTCCCTTTTCAGACTCAAACAGTGTAAAGCAGTGATGAAGAATTCAGGAATATCCCAGGGTGGCAGAAACAAGTTATGTGAATCTAATGGTGTTAGATGCATCGCAGAGCTCCAGCAGCAACGAAAGTCAGCCAGCAGGAAGGGGAAGGCAGAGAGAGGGGGAAGTTTACAGGGCCCTCCTTATGAAAAGGTCATGCCCACCAGAAGACACCATCAGGCTGTGACCTGATTGACAAGCTGAATACCAGCCCTACACTTTTAAATATTCTATTTTCTAGTTGACATGAAATGATGTAACTGCCACACATTCCAATTACTGTACGGCTCCCATACTCTAGCAGTATAGAGAAATGTCTGTGGTGAGGTTGGTGACCGTTGGTGTGAGATCTACCTTGACACCTGGAATGGAATGTTTAGAGTGTTATCTGGAGGGGCTCTGGTGGCACGGTGGAAGGAGGGATGGCTGGATTCATCTCGTGTAGTTTGAACCTGTTATTATCAGCAGCTAATAGCTGGAAAGGACATCATGCTTAGTAAAGCAGAAGATCAGCCAAACAGAGGAAGATCCTCTGTCAGAGAGTGCAGGAACAAGGGGTTCAAACATAACAAGGGGGAGGAAGGTGCAGGGATGTGCAATATTCAGCTATGTTATACGGGAGTCCCTTTGAATCAGAACTGACCCTGAAACACCTAGCAACAATGCCAAACAAGTATTATGGATCAGCACATTGAAGATATTACAGCGCAGTTTTTATGATTACTCTGATGCACTTAAAATAATGCTGTGTGTGAATATCCACTATGCTTCAAAACAAACAAAAACCTCTCTGTCGTTGATTCAATTCTGATTCCTAGGGACCATGTAGGACAGATTAGAAGTAGCTGCATTTGTGGGGTTTCAGAGACTATACATATTTATGGGAGTAGAAACCCTCATCTTTCTCCCACATACAGCTGGTGATTTCGAACTGCTGACCTTGCAGTGAGCAGCCCAACTGAAGCCAGGAGCCCGAGTGGCCTGGAGACCTGGCAGAGCAGTTGTTTATACGCTGTGTGGGCCACTAAGTATGAGGTTAATGATTCGAATTCACCAGTCCCGCCTCAGGAGAAAAGAAAGGGTAAAGACTGCTAGTCTTGGAAATCTAAGATGGATCCCTCTTATTATAGGTATTAAAATCTGACTGTGCCTATCTTATATATGTTAATTTCCTCATTAAGAAGTTTATTTAAAAGAAGAACATTTCTGATTCATTTGAATTTCTTCAAAACCGGAAAATAACACCTACATATATATACATATGGTGGATAGTCTCCCACACATATGCAATGCACAGCAATAAGTAGAGGGACAGTGATGGCAGAGAAAGACAAACTCAGGCTAAGGATCAAAGCCCATCGTCCCTGAGAGAATAGCTCTGTCACGGAGCTTCTCAGATTCCCAACAACCACATAAGGAAGCAGAAACTCAGCTTCTCTCTAATGTAGAGATTTGACTTCCTTCTTTTATAAGGAAAAGAAATGTGCCTTTGACTTTAAAGATCACAGTTTGTGCTTTGGTTAAACTGATAAGCATTTTTCAATTTTCTTTTCAGTGCTTATTTTCTTTGTGAGGGCTAAGATATATAAAGAACAAAAATGAGATTGGAAACACAACTTTGCCCATATGACATTTTTGCATATTTTAGCAGTGTAAAGGAAAGAAAGAAAATTCAGACAATATCAAGGATGCTTTTGTATTCAAATGAATTGGGTCAAAAAAGAAAGTCTAAATTGTTCACAGCAGCTAGTTGCATGTCTTTGAGGAAGTCTAGAGTAGTATAAAACAATGCAAATAGGAAGGTATTGGTGCTGAGAAGGTTTTCCTTTTCTCCACTGTTCTCTCCGTTATAGAAAACAGATTGTTAAGTCTCTTGCAAGTCTTTTATAATCGAAGATTATATAAAGAAAATATATAGAACATTATGAGGTCATGCTCATTCTATCAAGTTGAGTCAGAGGCAACATGATTTGCCTAATAATGTTGCCATTAGAACTAAAGAGGCAGCATAATTTGTCATATTGGATTTCGAAGTCATTTATTTAATGACTATTTATTGCACATTTACCATGTATGTGATGTTCTCCTGGGTTGAAGTAGGCAGAGCAGTGGACAGAGTCTCTGTCTTCATGCCTTGTGAGATTGCTGGAATGAATGAAACTGTAAGGAGTTCTGCTCTATTTGGTTATATGGACTCAGTGATAATGACTGAAAGCAAGAACTTTCTCTCAATAGAAAGTCAAAGTACAATATGGTATATTAAGAATCTTGCTTTAAAATTTTATCTATTTTTTCCTGACAATAGCAAAGTATTTCAAATGTTTACTTATTGTTCACAAGATGTTTTGATATCTTCTTACTTAGTAACTAATGGGCTACACATCAGTCCTCTAACCACAAGATCAACAGTTCAAAAGCATTAGCGACTCCATGTGAGAAGAACGAGGCAGTCTCCTGCTCAGAAAGCCAGAGTCTCAGGAACCCGTAAGGACAGGTCTCCTCTGTTCTATAGTGCTGCTGAGTTGGAACTGATTTGATATCAGTGTATTTGTTTTCGATTTCACTCCTCTTTTTAGCTTTAATATAGCTTTATGAATGAAAATGTTGCCACTGTAATTATCATGCTTCTCAGAGTAGTTCTTCTTCCAAAGAGAATGATGAACACTAGAATATGCACCAATCCGAAACACTCTTTTTTTTTGGGGGGGGGGCGGGCATCACTGCCCTCTGGTGGTCTTGGGAGCTACCCAGCCTTGCTCCTGGAGAGCTGCTGCTGGATTTGAACCACCAAGCCCATGGGCCGCAGTCCCGCACACAACTACAACACCACCGGGGTTCAGCCCTTGAAACACTTTTATTCAACCCTGTCACACAGAATTCTAGAAGACAAAAACCCTGATATCTAAAGTGTTATTTCATAATGCAAAGTCCCAAGTGTTTTTCAGTCTGTCCTGTTCAGCATTCATTTCTAAGTTAGCTTTGACAAAAGTTTAGCTTTTTAAGGTGAGTTTTATGTATCGTTGCAAGTATTAAACAGCTATTGCCTTAAAATTTATAGTAGGCTTAAATAAATTAAACATAACATAGATGAGGGGAAATATCCAAATATTCACTAGAGTTCTTTTCAAACTGGACTACCTTAGTTTAGTTAAAAGCTTGCTATAGTAAACCTCTGTCAAAATGCAGGTCAGGAGAAGCCTCGAGCCTACTGTCTGACTCATGGACTTGTCAGCCTCTACATTTATGTGCACGATTGCTTGAAATAAATCTTTCTGTATATACTCACATATCCACTTCACTGATTTTGCTCCATTAGGGAATCAGCCTGAGAGAGAAGTAATCACAACAGAAGGTTTTTGTTTTAAAGGGCATCAAGTCAGTTCTAACCCATGGAGACCCGAACTCACGTGTGCAGATAGCGCTGTGCTCTGTGGGTTTTCAAGGGTTTATGTTGTGAACTGAATTTCTAGACCTTCCTTCTGAGGTACTTCTGGGTGGACTGGAACCACCAAACTTTAGGTTAGCCGCCAAGCCCTAAACTATCTGCACCATTCATTCAGGGACTCTGCAGAAATATGACATAGGACAGACTGCATGTCCCTCGGACTGTCACTATGCAAACACTCTCACCCCCTTTCATGGTAGTTGGAACAGGATTTCCAGCTTCAGTGGTTTCCTGCACCCTTCCAGGGGACCTTACGGCTTTTTATAATTTGTTACTGGGATGAGATATTTTCTCTGGAGAATAAGTTGGGGTTGGAGCAAGGACCCTTCAACCACACCTTCTGCAAGTGTGAATGATTATAGTTTAAATAAGCCAACAACTGTAATCCAGAAGGAACATCATAACATTCATGCTATATAATTCTCCAGTAGCACCCTGGACCTTGATGGCAAACTATTCTAGAAGAAGTGTAGAGATGTGATGCAGTCCAGTTCCAAATCAGTTTTTTCCAGAACAACAGAAAATGAACTAATCCATTCTCAACCATCAAGCTTTTACCCTAACTGTGCCTTTTTATACAAAGCATTATAAAGAAATCTCATAGTAAATAAGTTCAGAGTTAAATAATATAATTAAATAAGAAACAAAATGTTAACGAAGTTTTTCAACAACTACAGTGTGATCCAAACCTTGAGACTGATGAGATTCTGGATCTGTGGACACAGATGTGGAGAGGAGGTATGGAGACTCATTGTTTGGAAGGGGAGTTCCCATTCTTAAAATTAAATGGTAGCCCCTTTACAGGAGATGTTTTTCCCTTCTTTGCCTTTTTCACAAGCACCTGGCTGGCTTTCTTTAAAAACTAAAATAATCTATCTAATGTGATGTGCTGTTGGCATTTCCTTAACTGTTTTCTGCCATGGTTTACTAAATTTTCATCAACAATATCTAGAACATAGTTAACCAGTTCCTTCTCATGATGACTTCTTTCAAAGAACTCTTTCTTAAGATCCATATTTTTTTAAAATCTAAAAACAGTAAAAAAAAAATACAAAAACTAAGAAAATTATAGCAAAACACTGGGAACACCGGTACAAGAGATTTAAACAGTGTGGAGTAACAATGCCAACTAACGCCAAGTGACCGAAACATGAACTGCTTTTGTTTACAAAAATCATGTGCGTTGGGTCAGATTCCAATGTTTTGTTTGAGTTCCGATGCTAAATTTTCTTGACATCTTGCATTGAAATCCGATTACATCAAGGACTGATGCGTCCCAGTACCAGGGTTCTACTGTAAGTTTAAACCTCAAGACTCTCTATACACCCGCAGCACATGTTTTGTAGAGTTGCCTTATTGGAGATGATAATGCTGACTATAGGAAGTACAATCACTTTTACTGAAGATGAAAATTTTTGGAGATGATTTCTGCTATAATTTTTCCCTAATGTATGCAGTGCACTTTTAAAGAGAGGAAAAGTGCATGACAATGAGGGAATTTGATAGAAAAGGACTTCTAAAATCAGTATTCAATATGTTAGTATTTCAAACAGTAGACAAGATTATTAGAGTAAAATAGTATGTTTTCAGCTTGTGTATATAGTACCTTGAAAATAAGACTAAATAATTCTTTCATAAACTTACTTCCATGGAGTTATTTCTGACCCCAGTGACCTGCAGGACCAGGAGAAGTGGTGTGTGCATTCCGAGACTGTCCTTCTGGTGGTGGTGGTGGTGGTGATGGTCGTTCCCAGGCGCTGTCTCGTCGGGTCCCAACCACAGCAGCCTCATGCACAACCAGAGGAAACCCTGCCCGCTCCTGCTCCCTCGTCACAATCGTTCCCCTGCATGAACCCATCATTGCTGCCACACTGTCAACACATCAAGGTGATCAGATGTCCCACTTTTTAGCAATTTAACCACGTCCTGCGGCATTTTAAAATTAAAATAAATATATTGTAATACTATTGTTGCATTCGATGAACATTTTTCTTGTTCCATATAGACCAAATTTTTAATGAAGAAACACCCACCTCCCCTCCACCCCCCACCCCGGTCAATGGTATCATGCTTAATATCTGGTCACTTTACGAGGATTTTCCCTCTTTCCACTGACCCTCTACTACTCTATAGGATCGCCTTTTCTAGGGACTTGTCCCTCCTGCCGACATGTCAAAAATGTGTCAATCGAGGTCTCACCACCCTAACTCTTAGCCCTGTGCCCATACTGCTTCAACGACACATCCGTCTGTCAATATTTTTCTCCAGCATCATGATTCTTCACAGGAGGAGAAATCTTTTTTTTTTTCTCACTGTGAGTGATTGGTGGTTTTGAACTGCTGACCTTGAGAGAGTAGCCTAACATATAGGCTACTATATGTTGTTTTGCCACCAAAACAACAATAAACATACTCACTGCTGTTAATACAAAGTCATAGTGACCTATGTAACTCTTTACTCTTTCTCCCCTAGAGCAGATGGTGGTTTTGAACTGCTGACCTTGGAATTAGCGGTGCAACTCTTAACCACTATGCTCCCATGTCTCCTCCAGAACTCCTAACTCACTGCCAGTGAATCCGAAGATGTAGTAAGTCTCTAGGACACAATAAAACTGCCCCTTTGGACTTCAGATATTACACTCTATTGGAACAGCAAGCCTCCTTTCTTTTTTCTAGGAGAGGCTAGTGGTATTGAATTACTGACATGTCCATTTTTGGCTCAAACTGTATCCCACTAGGCCACCAGGGCTAGAGGTGAAAATATAAGAAATTTGATTAAAAATTCAGACAGTCCCTGGTTTCTGAGCAAGTTTTAGTTCTAAATTTCTCTACAAGTTGCATTTTTCAGTGAATCAGAAGAGTTCCGTAAGGTGTCGATCTAACCTAGTGTCAGTTAGTCAAATATATGTCAGCATATGCTGAATACTGTAATTTTCTGCTCAGCAAAAGCTTAAACATGACCAGAGGCAGCTCATCAACATTGTTGTGCCTGGTATGTGCCTTCAAGGAGGTTCCTACTCCCTGCTGCCCTCTCTGTCACCAGGCCCTGTGCCATCAACTGCCCACAGTGGCTGTACTTGGACCCCACTCTGCTGTTACTCACAAGGGCTTTCAGGGCAAGTGTTTTTCAGCAGTGGATTACCAGGCCTCCCAGACTGTCTTCACCTGGAAACTCTGCCGGAATCTGTCCATTATGGGTGACCCAACAAGTGGCAATTTTTTCAGTATAACAACAACACATAATCCACAAAGGTCTTACAAACTGACAGATGAATTATGCCTACTGTAATAGTCCAGCAATGATCATAATAGTGTGATGTCTGCTTGCTATTGTGAACCACTGTTTGCTCCTTAAAATTTCCGTTGACTAGAATTTAAGTGTTTGATTGTAATTGTGGGTTGTATGTAAATCAGATTTGTAACCCAGAGACTCCTTGTAGTGGAAATATCCATGTTTTGAATACTGCTGTGGAAGGAATTGTGTCTCCCTAAGTATGTGCTATAAATCTTCACCTCTATGCCTGTGTTTATAATCCCATCCGGGAATGAATTGTCTTCCTTTTGCTAATGGGCTAGGATTAGTGTAGGGTATGCTTAAGCCAATCATTTACAAAATAGAAAAGGAGCAGCTTAAGCAAGGCAGAGGTGGTGGGAAAATGATGCCAACCCACACAGGGATCTCAAAGAAACCAGATCATAGAAGCTTAAAAGACAAGGACCGCCCCACAGGGCTGACACAGAGAGTCTTTCTTTAGTACGAAGGCCCTGAATCCAGACATAAGCCTCTTAAACAATGAGGATTTCCATTTGTTAAAGCCACCAACTTGTGGCATTTGTGTTATGGCAGCAATAGACAACTTGACAGTTAACATGGCTAATTAACATGTCCTCAAAAGAAGTACATTAGCTGCAATGAGACATTTAAAAAATGATCTTCTTTTCCTATGGCTTATTTGGAATTCATAGGTATCTAGTACATATTTACCATTGGCAAAGAAAGGAAGAGCTACTGTGTTTGAAATAGTAATTATAAAGAAATAATGATTGCACATCTACTTTGTGAATTTATCCCTTTCAAACTAAATTTCCAACCTTACTCCAACATAAAGAAAATGGAACATTCTTGCAGAACAGTAACTACAAAGAGGAACAAAAGAGGTGGCAGTGATGTAATAACACACACAGGGTTAAACAGCTCCTTCTCAAAGAAATGTAGAACTAAAATATTCCTAAAGGTCACATGCCATCTCTTCAGCCCATTTAAGGCTTCTGAAATGCCACTCTGAAGTAAAATAAGTACCTCTCCAGAAGAGTCATTCCATTAGAGAGCCAACTAACATCAGTACAGAGATAAATTGGAGAACAGAAAATTGATTTTACACTTGTGCTGTAAGTGTGGTCAAGTGTTATAGGCCAGCACATCAACATCAAATAGGATCCCAAAGAATTGCTGTGCTGAAAAATAACAACATAAGAGGATGTGGTTAAAAACAGCTTAATAATAGTTCTGATGTGCTCAGTGTATAGTAAAATATTTATTTCCTCTTCCTACTTGTAATATGACAAGCTTGCGCCCCTTTTCTTTTTATTAATACAGTTATTGTCCCAATGTTCCTGCAACTTACAGCTTTCCTCAGAACCCATCTTATCACACGTGCCCAGGGCACACAGGCATGCAGTAGCATGTGATAGTGTTTTTGTTTGATTACAGAGTAGAGATGGAGCCTTCTAAAGATAATTCAATTAAATTTTAGTTGGTATGTTGCCAAGCCTATGTGCAAATGTTATTCATATAAAAATTAAAAATGCATTTAGATGAAGCTCATTCGACCCACTGCCAGCGCAAGATGACTGTTCCCTTTGCAACTTTCTGCGGCTCCTTCGCCGTTTTCTCTGCACTCGTGCCACCGTGACGCTCACTGAGGACCACCGTTTTGGTGCATGAGCTTTAGACTGTGCGGTGGTGGAATGGAGTCGGGAATGATGAATGTGCTACAGCATAGGCCTTCTGTGCGACACTAAAGAGTCTCTGGGGGTAAGTAGAAAGCCAGGCAATGACATTTGAAAAGCCCCGGTGTGCTCTTGGCAGCTTAACAAGAAAGTCATAGCTAATATTTTTCCCCCTTATAGACATTTAGAGCCGTTCAGGACCATGATAGCCTCTCTCCCACGTAGTGCTGAGCAAGTGATCAATTCCAGCGTAGACTGAAGGGTAAATGAATTTCCAACAAAGTGAGGAGAAGTGATTTGGAAGTCTTAGTTCTTTCATGATTGTTCTACAGAACAACCATGGAAATACACTCTTTCCCCCAAGCTTTCCTTCAGTCCTCTTTCTCTCTGTTTCTTCAAGTTTTATGATTCCATATGATTCCTTGCCACTCCACCTTATGTTCTTTTGTGTCCCCCTTGGAAATAAGATTGCTTTTGAACCATGAGCACTATCCATATATTACCCCAAGGTTGTGGCGGCTGGCTGCCATTTAGCATATTCTGACTCACAGGAATTTTAGAGTAGATGTGTATTCCATTGGGCTTCCAATGGCTGGTTTCCTGGACCTAAGTCACCAAGTCTTTCTTCTGAGGCACCTTTATGCAGATTCAAACTTTCAACTTAGTGGATAACCGCGAAATATGTTAACTGCCTGTATCACCAAGAGATTCTTAGAGTGTAGACAGATCAATGGAGTTTAAATCTTTTCCCCATCACTGCAAATGTGATTTTGAGAAGATTGGACATAGAACCATATTTTAGACTCTTTTCCCTGACAATCTCAACTCCAAATACATACTTTCTGCCTTGCTTCATGACATCAAGTTTGAATCTAAGAATTTAATATACCAACTTTCTTTTTAGTTAGAGAAATTCAGTGGTGCAAAGAGTTATTATACTAAGTTTCCTTGAATGTAGGTGGTTTTAATAATGATGACAGATGTGTGGAGCTTGAAAAAACTTAAGGTTTTATTTTTCTCTTATATTTGGGATCATTGGTTAGCTTAGGTACTAGGGAAATCAAGTTCGATCAAGTTATATAAAGTTGACAAAGCTTACATAAAGTTGACTTGGGGAATCAAATAGCTCTCAAGTTACATAATGTTGACTAATGTTCTGCTAAACTGTCTCAGTTGTCCTTCTCAATGTTGACCACCTAAGGTTTTGCTTCATGTTCTTGTCACCACCCCGCTCTCCTCCATGCTTTGTAGCTTTAATTTTACTGGTATATATTTTGAAATTAGGCCAATGTAATTTTGGATGTCTATTTCCTTTAAGGAAATAAGTGCTTTATATTTAGATTATAGACTATAGCCTTTTCTGTATACATGTGTTGAACATTCTGTGATGCTTTTATTGAAACTTCTGTGCTTCTTTTGAATCCAAAAGAATATGAACAGAGATATTCACTTCAATTTTGTTTACTTCAACTTATGACTGAACTCCTGTTTATTTGGGAATACAGACGAAGTTCATTTTTGCCACATCATATTTTAAATCTATGTCCACTTGTTTTCTATTCAACTTTGATTTCTTTTAATATGATTTCATTTAAGGGTCAGTGATAGAATGTTAAGACTGAATCATTCTAAACACGAGGAAGTCAGGTTCAAAGCAGAGTGATCTGTCCGAAGTCACAAAGCTGGTGAGTGAAAGAAATGGCTACATGATGGCTACTTCTGAGTTCATGAGGGTACTTTTTCCACTACACATCACTGCCTTACAGAAATCACAGTGTCTGCTCCGAAGCCACGCAGTAGGTTCTTTCTAATGTTACACAGTGTCATGTTATCATACTGTTGTCTTTATCTATAAACTACATTCAAAATATCATTGACCACTAGCATTCATTGTCTTTTTGTGGCATATTATGATTAATGACATGATTTTATTGTTTTGCCAAAGAACTATAGTCATAAGATAGCATCCAAGAAGAGTGAAACATTTTTAATTTGTGGAGTGAAGTAGCATTTTTATTTGGGGGAGTGAGAGATGGAAATGACCATATGCTTGTCAATTGTTGTCTTCAAGGCATTTTATTCCATTTTGTAGGTAGAACATGGGAAATAGTCTCTATTTTCTAAGAAATCAGAACCTTTGGGGATATATATATATATGTATATATTTGCCAATGATACCATCTCATATATGCCTAATAATTTGTAACTTTAAAATAGAGTGCATATGTAATCTCTTACACAAAGTTCACACAAACTCTGAAAATAAACAGGTTAGCTATGATTTTCTATCATCAAATCAAAGATAGAAGTACAGACCATCAAATCAAACCCACCACCATTGAGTTCATTTAACTCGCAGTGACCCTCCATTTTGCCTCTCTATTTTCCTTAAAGCAGAAAAACTTTATGGAAACACATAACTTCATCTTTTTTCCAAGGAGTGACTGAAGTACAGACAGAAAGGTTGAAAAGTTAACTACCTGTGTGATCAACATGTGGTAAATGTTCTTCCTCTTCAATGTAATTTTAAGCTATTACGTTAACAACTGCAATATGTTCGAAATCCTGAGTAGATGGAGAAACCACAACATTGGTTTATTTCTGGTTACAGAACAAGGACATTTATGTTAATCTGAGTTGATAAATCAAGATTTTCCAGCTGGTTGTGACTCAGAGACACCTTCAGTTTATTTAACACAATTTGACACGCAAAATATTTCCTAAGCTCAGACGCACAAACAATCTGCAGATTGCATGCATATGCTATATCCAGATTTGCTTACATAATTAGAAGGTCTGACAGCATTGGCAGTCCTCCCCAGCTACCAATGCATGTGGTCTCTCTCTCTCTCTCCTCAATGAGGCCTCATAGATACAGTACCTGCAAAGGTTGAAGGGAGTTGTGCCTTGGAATGCTTACCCATGAGCAGCAGTTTGGAACCACGAGCTTCTCTGAGGGAAGAAAGATGAGGTTTTCTCCTACTGGGCTAAGTTAAGGCCTTGAAAACCCAAAGGGGCTTTCACCCTCTATCCCTTGGGGTTGGCATTCGCCGGATGGACATGAACTGCGCTTTGAGTTGCTAACGCTGAGCTCGCTCATAGGAGGGAGCACTGAAACTGATAGTGGTTGCACAGCTGAAGCTTAAGTCATTGTGACCACAGGGATTGGGGATGGGGGCTCTAAGCTAGATTGTACCATCCCCCTAGATGTGATTGCATGATTGAACTGTTCAACTGTGGGATATATAGACTATTTGCCAAGAAAACTGTTCAGGAGAAGGGGAAAGCACTTGAAAATTTAACAAATGATTTCAGGTTTTGGTCAGGGGCTGGCTACGTCTATTATAAATCATATATCTATAGCTCCATTAAAATGTTATCACATTTAGATAAATGAGCTTCCAGTTATATAATAAGATTTCCAAAATTCCAAGCTGTTGTTCAGTAAATGTCGACTCGCAGCAAACTTATAAGCCTGGGTAGAATGGCCCATAGGAGTTTCCTACACTGTAATTTTTTTACTCCGGTAGAAAACCCCACCTTTCTCCCAAGGAGTGGCTGGTGGTTTCAAACTGCAGACCCACTCATAACCACCACACCACCAGGGTTCCTGTTACCAGAGTAAGGTCACTTAGATCTCTCCCTCTCTACTCGCATTCTGTTTTGAACCCTTTGCAATCAACATTGGCTTTGTTTTATTTACTTATTGGCTCCCTTTACTGCTTGAAGTCATCTCTTGAAATTTGTTCCAGCAGAACCAGCTATCTCTTGATGAAAATCTATGGGAATTTGCCCCTAAGCACTGCATCTTTCCCTGACCTTCATGATCCAGTAGTTGTTAGCTATGGTATTATCTTCATGATGTCAGAATTAATAATATCTGTATTTTTCTTTTGTAATTATAATTTTTGTATATTGTTTTTCATTTATTTTGAGACTTTAAAATATAAACAGTGTTAAGTATATGGAAATATTATTCATTACAGACCCAATTAGTGTGAATGAACCTTTTGAAGAATCCTATGTCAGTAACTCTCCCTCTTAGAAAATTCAGTTTCAGATCTCTTTAGTCCAATAGAGTATCATATCTCACATGCTATCTATCAATTTTTCAAACTTATGCAATATTTTAAGAAGTTGCAAGTGTTAGCCATTATTTTCTTCTATGGAATTTTAATTTTTTGAAAGCGTTTCATAATGCATATAACTATTTTACAGGTTTTTCTTTTCATTGTTATTTTATTTATATATATATAGTTGACATTGATTTTTGTTGCTTTGTTTTCTACCATTGCTTCATCTGGGTATTTCTTGTTTTTGTGTGTGTGCATGTTATTATCTCTGCAGGTCTATTTAGATAAGATAGGCTGGACAAACAGTCTGAAGGAGGAAAAAATGGGACCAATAGTTCCCAGGGAACATGGGAGAGGGGACAGGAGGTGGTGTTCACCAACCCAGGGACAAGGGAACAACATATCACCCAAAATCAGTGGCAAGGAAGATATGAGAGACCTGGTAGGGACTGATCAAGGATAATGTAAACAATGGAAATAACTGAAATCCATATGAATGTTGAGCATGATAGTGGGACAAAAGTAAAGTAAAAGGAAAGAGAAAGGAACGAGGAGGCAGAAAGCATTTATAGAGGTCCAAATCCAGGCATGTATATAGGTAAATATTTTAATATGTGCTGCTGGGAAAATATGTGTATATATTTATAGGCTTAGTATTAAGGCATTGGGCATTGGGACATTGGGTGGACATTGGGTCTCCACTCAAGGACTTCCTCAATACAAGACTATTCTGTTCTATTAAAGTGGCATTCCATGATGCTCACCTTCCCCGCATGACCTCTGAAGACAAATGTATGCATAAACAAATGTGGTGAAGAAAGTTGATGGTGCCCAGCTATCAAAAGATACAGTGTCTTTAGATATAGGCCTGAAGGTGAACAAGCAGTCATCTAGCTCAGAAGCAACAAATCACATATGGAAGAAGCACACCAGCCTCTGTGACCACGAGGTATTAAAAGGATCAGATATCAGGCTTCAAAGAGCGAAAAATTATATCACTGTAAATGAGGGGTAGTACAGATTGGGGACCCAAAGACCATATGTAGGCAAAGGGATATCCCATTACAGAAGGGTTGCATGAGCCAGTCAGGGTGCAGTGTAGCAATGATGAAACATACAGCTTTATGTTCTTCAATACTTTCCCTCCACTACCACGATCATGATCCCAATTCTACATTACAAATCTGGCTAGACCAGATGATATACACTGGTATAAATAGGATCCAGAAACATAGGGAATCCAGAACAGATGATCCCTTTAGGACCAGTGGTGAGAGTGACAGTACCAGGAGGGTGGAGGGAAAGTGGGATAGAAAAGGCGGACCAATTATAAGAATCTACACACAGCCTGTTCCCTGAGGTATGGACAACAGGAAAGTTGATGAAGGGAAACATTGAACAGTGTAGATGTGACAAAATAATAATAATTTATATATTATCAAGGGTTCATGAGGAAGAGGGGAGTAGGGAGGGGAAAATGAAGAGCTGACACCAAGGACTTAAATAGAAAGCAAATGTTTTGAGAAAGATGAGGGCAGCAAATGTACAAATGCACTTGACACGATGGATGGATTATGATGGTTGTATGAGCTACCAATAAAATGATTTATAAACAAATAAATATACAATAAATACATATGAAGAATTCTATCATTTTCCCACTACCTATTGAGTAGCATACTTTTTACTCTTAAACATGTTTTACTGATTAACTCTTCTATCGTGGATCCCCCTCTCTGTGAACTTGTGTTGAGCCATCTTTTTGGAATTGCTATTCATGTTCAGTGTCAACTTTTTTTCAGGTGAGCTGTGTTCTTTCTCATTCTCTTTTGTTTTTGCTACAATCATTCTTCAAGATTTTTTTTTAGTTTCTTCTTCTCTCTACCCCACTCTTCAAAATGAGTGTGAGAGCGAGAGATGAGCTTTAATAGCTTTTGAGTATTTCTACTTCTTGAATTAATTTTAATTTTCATCTCATTATTCATAGTTTACTGTCAAACATTTTAAATCACTGTATCTCTCAGATTTTGTGATAAGACTGCACTTTGTCATTGCCATTGATTTGACAGTGAAAAGTCTCCTATTAGTCTGATTTTTCTACCCTTTTCAAGAATTTATTTCTGAAACCTGTTGTTTTCTGATATTATCTTTCTTTAATTTTCAGAAAATATGACTAGACTCATCGCTTCTATCATTCACTATATTAGACATTGTGCCTTTTATGGAAACACTCGTGTCTCCATCTCTAAGAACTATCTTTTTGTTACATCTTCATTTCTTTCCTCCATTTTTTCTCCTCTGGATTCTCTTTCTGCGACAATTATACAGATGAGATAACTAGGATTAACTGTCAATTCTTTTAGATGTTTCCTTTAATTCTTTACATCATTTTATCTCCCAGATTTGGTCAGCTATTTCTCAGTTTTTCATCTAAACATTTACTTCATCATTTATAATTTAAATCCCACTCCCTGTTTATTCTATTTAATAATGGACAGAATTCCCCACATTTTTGAAATCTCACTGGTATCATGAATTCATAAATATTTACCTGCTACTGCCATAACAGAAATACCATAAGTCAATGGTTGTAAAAAAAAAATTGTCTCCCCTGTGTTTCACTCACTCACTGCCATTGACTCAGTTTTGACTCTTGGTACCCTGTGGCAGAGCATTCATAGCACTGAGTCTAGAGTTCTGTTTCTGTCTATTTAGAGAAAGTCCTTGACTTCAGGTGAGGTGATCTTGATATAGTAACCATGTTCCCCTATCTCTGCTTCTCACTTGTCCTAATTTTCTCTTTTTATATTTTGTATAAGATTGATTCAAAACTTAACCCACATTAACTCTGTCTCATTAATAAAGGAAAGACACTATTCCTAAAGGAAATTATGATCTCAGGTTTACAATGCACAGTTTTGGGAGACAAAATTCAATCTATAATAGATGCCTTTAATGTCTATGTAGAAACCACTAAGAAAGCTAAACAAAAATAAAACAGTGGCACTAGAAAAAAAGTCCTTTAGAAATGTTGCGTAGTGTAAATTTAATATGCAAAAACCAAATATTTGTCTATTAAAGCAACAGACAATGGGAGATTTGGGGTTTGATAAATACTATTTCAATAGCAATAAAATATCCAATATGAAGAGAAAATACCTAAATGCTCTCTATACCGAAATTCCAATTTAAAAATTACTATTTTGTTTCAAGATTTATTTTAAAGTTTAACAATCAAGACAATGTACTATTGTTGTAAAAAAAAGCAAATTTATAAGGGTTAGGGTTAGGGTTGGTTAGGGTTAGGAAAAAAAAGTGAAAGGAAAACAAAAAAATTTATAATCCAAAGAATTATAAAATTCAGAAATATACCCATGCATTTATGGCCCCCTGATCTTAATAAAAGTCCAAGGCAATTCAGTATGGATAGATTAACCTTATGACCAATAGTGCTAACAACAATTGGATGCACGAGTACACAGACACATGTACAATTTTGATTATTGCTTTGTGCCACATATAAAAATAAACCTAAATCATTGCCTCAAAATCCTAAGAATCTTCTAGGAGCACACTTAAGGGAAACTTTGTGACCCTGATTTACGCAAAAATTACTCTAGTTGAACATATATAAAAAGACAAGAAAAGGACAAAGTTACTCTAATAGAACATATGTGAAAAGACAAGAAAAGGACATTCGCAGACCACCAAACATAACTTTAACCAAAGCACAAACATATTATATCGGACCATTGCCAAAAGGGAAAAGAAAACAAGATAAACACTTTCATATCAAAAGAGATTTCCAAGGGAACAGAGCAAGAAAGGGAGAGAGGCAGTGGATTAGACTGCTGATGCACATGAACTCAGGTGAAATGGAAGAGTAGTCCCCAAGAGGAAGAAGAGAAATAAAGGAGCAGGTGAAAGGTAAATTGTTGTAGGGGGTGAGAGGGGGCGGTTTTGTACTTTACACTGTTAAATACAAAGTTGGTGATATAAAATGCAACCCTCTACCTAATTTACATTACGTAAAGAAGCAAAGATATAGGAGAAAAAATGATAAATTTAAATTTATCCAAATTAAAACTTGAAGATATTTCCAGCAAACATTCTGGCAGACTAGGTAAACAGCTGTTCAGACCATTTACAAACTAGAAAAGTGAAATCAAATGAAACAGATTCAGCTGATAAACATGGCACCCTGAACTAAAAAGAAAATAGTAATTAATAATAAAATGAAATAATAAATTACGAAAAGCAAGTTGACTGAGCTTTATAGGAGTAATGTTCCTTTGGGCACTTAATTCTGTGGGTGCTGAGTGTGCCGACCACGGGACTTGAGCTGCATGCTATTTGGGCACTTATTAACACCCCTGAAGGAACTGTGTAACATGTCCTGATTGAACAGCTATCTTCTGAGTATTTCTCATCAGCATTGCAACTTGTGGGATTTTAAAACAAACGCTCTAATCTTGAGCATTGTCTGTGAATGTTATGTGGCTATTGCAATGAATTATCAAGCTCAGTAGCTGCAAATGTAGATAATATTGTGAATGACATACAGTGGTCATTCAACACCTAGCTCCCACCTGGCTTTTAATGGCACCACACACACACATTCATAAACACAGAGAACCTGCTCCATTTGAAGTCAGAAGTATGACCTTGTGAACCACATGACAAGTACACACAATGGGAGGCTCATACTATCTACCTCCTTGGGTCAGAAGAAATCAGTGAAAACTTGGAATTCCTGGTCTCGGTCACTCTTATAGACAATTGGTTCTCAACCTTCCTAGTGCCATGACCCTTTAATGCAGTTACTCATGTTGTGGTGACCCCATATGTGAGTGTGTCTGCATGTGGTAGACCCACCTGGAGACAGAGAGAGGAGCAGTGTCTCAGTTCCTCAGACCATCAGAAATAAGGTCTTAAGTGACCCCTGTGAAAGGATCTTTTGACCTCCAAAGGGGTTGTGACTGACAGTTTGAGAATTGATGGCTCAGCAGAATGCCCTCCAAATCCATCCATGTCATGAGGTATTTCCTAGTTTTATCATGAATTGTGTGTATATAAAAGTTTATCATTCTTTCACTGATGTGCACTTCCATTCTTTCTATCTTTAAGCTATTGTGAGTAGTGCTGCATAGAAAACTTGACCCTCATATACAGTGGAAAATTAAGGCATATCCAGATATACCTAAATTAATTTGTAAAAAACAGATCAATCTTTAAAGAAATACTGAAGAACTTCTATAGACAGAGAACCAACAATGTCAAACAGCAATCTGAGATTAGCACACATGACAACATCTTTCAGAAACCAATCTAGATATGGGAATATCTACAGTTTTAAAATATGTCTCTAAGCAGGGAAATACGGTATTGAAGGTATTTGTGTTAGACCTGATTAACTACAGATACAAATTCAGTGACTCTCATATATATGTAAGAAAAAACTTTACCTCTACTAAGAAATATATATATAAAAAAATCCCAGCTAGTCCAACGCATGTTTGTAAATTTAATTGTAGTCCATAAGGCTCTCTTCAGACACACACATCCACAGGCAAGTATACAGAATGAAGAAAGATCACAGGGGGGTGGGTGGAAAGTTATGTGGATTCAATGGTGGTAGCTCTGGCAGCAATCAAGGTCATCCAACAGGAAGGGGAAGGCAGAGAAAGAAGGGAGGTTCCTATGGTCTTCCTTATGAAAAGGTTATGCCCACAAGGAGAGACCACTAGGCTGTGACCTGATTGACAAGCCGAATGAGACTACCCTGTCCTGATTGCCTAGGAAGAGATCAAAACTTCAGTGAGCTAGAAGCCCAGCATAATCCCTCGGCACAGTTGGCTCCAAAAGGTCTTTAGAATCATTCTTTTTAGCCTCCCAGTGAGAAAACACAGGGTTCCTCATCATCTGGGAAAATGCCACCATGTTCCACCAAAGCGACATACAGACAATAGTCTACATCAGAAACCACAAGGAGAAAGCAAGGGAAACAAAATGCCATGCCAGAAAAGAACCCTAACCTGCAAGGCACATAAAAGAAGTACATTTTGAACCACCACTGAAAGAAGTCTTCAGAATGCTTCTTACCATTCATACAGGATATGAGGGAATCAATACAGAAAATGGATGAAAAAGTAGATAGCATCTACTGAAGTGATTACAAGAACTAAGGTAAAATGTAACAGAAGCAAAGCAAATGGTAAAAGACATTATCATCAGCTTGGAAGAGGCAAAAAAATATCATAGCCAGTCAGACTTTAACTGATGGGAAAGACAATCAGTAAAGATAATCAAAGCAACTGAAGGAAACATGAGAACAGTGAGTGAAGCTCTGCAGTAGAAAATATTCAGATAATTGGTATACCAGAACAAGACACAAAGAATAAATGAACAATGAATAAATGAACAACCAGAAAAGTGAAAGAAAAACCAAGCAATTTTAAAAGCAGAACTTGCAATCTTAATCTCTCACAAAGCTTATCTCAAGGTGCAGAACATAAAAAAATTTAAGGATAGATACTACATAATGATCAAGAGTTCAGTAGACAAAGAACCAATGAGCATAAAAAAATACATTTTTGTGTTCGAGAGACCCACGACATTTGTCAACCAAACCATTCAAATGATGGAAAAGGAAATCACAGGTTCAACAATCAGTAGGTAACTTCAACACAGAGCTCTCTGAGAAAGACAGTCCAATGGGGAAGAAGCTCAACAAGGACACTACAGAACTAAATTCAACAATTAAATAACTCAACCTGATAGACATATTCAGAGTTCCCACCCAACTGCAAAAGAAATAATAATTCTTTTCAAATACACATGTATCATATTAAAGTATAAGACCATATGCTGGGATACAAGAAAAACTTGAATAAAGTCAAACATATGGAGATCAGTCAGAATTCTCTGACTACTACACTATATAGCTGGAAATTAACAAAATAAAGATAAGCAAACAAAAACCCAGAAAATAATTGGATAAGGAACAACTGTCTTCATGCAAATAAGGGGATACTGGACCAAGTTAGAGATGAAATCAGGAGGTTTATAGAATATAGTGAGAATATAACCTACCTCAATCTAACATATTCAGCAAAGGCACTTATAGGAGGATGTTTGATAGAAATGGATGCCGATATGAGGAACATGGAGAGACTTATGGTTGCTACATTATCACAAAACCTTCAGCAGTTGGAAAAGAGTCAACAGAATAATCCTTCTAAAAGCAAAAAAAAAAAAGGAAAGAAATAATAAAAATCAGGGCAGAGATAAATGAATGGGGAAACAATAAAATATTGGAAAAAATCAGTGTAGTAAAAAGCTGGTTCTTCTAAAGCAGCTGTTCTCAATCTGTGGGTGGTGACCCCCCTTTGGGAGTCCCCTAAGACCGTATTTTTGATGGCCTTAGGAACTAAGACACTGCTCCTCTATCTGTCTCCAGACTGGTCCACCCACATGCAGATACACCCACATAAGGGGTCACCACAACATGAGGAACTCAATTAACAGGTTGTGCCATTAGGAAAATTGAGAACCACTGTTTTGAAGAATTATCAGAATCAACAAATTGTTGACTAATGTAACCAAAGTCATGAAGGAGCAGACACCAATATTCACAATGAGTGATGAGATGAGACACAGAGAATAACAATGGACTCTCATGAAATTTAAGGATGAATTGCACAGTACTACAAAAGTCTATACTCCAATGAATTCAACAACTTGGAACACGTGGACAAATACTTAGAAGCAGAATTCCTCCCCAGATTATCTCATATAGCTATAAAGTAGCTGAACAGACTCAAAGCAAAAGAAGAGATAGAAAAGTTTATCAAGAAACTACCAACAAAAAATGTCCTGGAACCTTACAACAAGAATAAAGATGCATAGCCCACTGAGGCAGTGGGCAAAAGCCTTGAACAGATCTAAAAAGGATTCAGCCCAAATGTCCAGTAAGCATATGAGAAAATATTCCTTATCATCAGCCATCCAGTAAATGAAAATCAAAACCTCTAAGAGCTATCACTGAACACCTAAAAGGACATCCCAATTCAAAAAAAATCAGAAAACAGCAAATGTTGGAGGGCGCCTGGTGAGATAGAAACGCTCATTCACTGCTACTTGTCTTCTAGATAAGTACAGACATTGTGGAAAGTGATTCGGTAACATCCACAAGAAGGAATTCGAGTTCCCTTATGACCCAGAATTTCCACTCCTCCGGATATAGCCAAAAGAAATAAGACACAGACCATAACTAGACATCACTGCTACAATGTTCATTGTTGTGCAGTTCACGATTGCAAAGAATTGAAAGCAGCCTACATTTCCACCATTGGATGAATGAAAAATACTCTGGTATGTATATATTCTTGAGTACTACACATTCCTAAAAAGCGAAGTCCCTCACCTCATAGAATGAGTTAGGGTTTTATGCTCAGTGAAATGCGTCAAGCACAACAGGACAAGTACAACATGAGTCCACAGAGGAAAGGGAGAGAGAGAGAGAGCAGACCTCATTCCGGTGCACCAAGCATTGAGGTCAAGATTCCTCCTTAGAGCAACTCATTTACAGAGCGGACTATCGGGCCAACCTCAGCGTGATAATTTTTGCCTTCTTCCTAGATGACAGGATTACAGAGAACAGTACTGAAGACACAGTTCATGGAGTGCTGATGGTCTGACCTGTCCACATGGGGGCAAATCAAGAGGGGAGTGCAACAGAACAGCAATGGGAACAAAGTCATGTAACCCCTGAGGAATCCTGATTATAGATTTCTGACTAGGGATCTGTGCTTGACAAAGGTTAACAGGGGGTGGGGGTGGGGGCTGGAAGACTACTCCATCTTGACTTCAGGAAGAGCAATGGGGATTTTGTAAAAGGGGTGACCCCCAGACATGAACATCAAGGACAAAAAGGACAATGAATGTTATGAATAACCTTACTCCAGTAAGTTTGAAACAGATAAATTGCGAAATACATGATATGTACCTAATCTAACACAAGATGAGCTAGTAATTTGAACTTGTCCATAATAAAAGAGAAAATGGAGCTGTTAATGAAGTATTCATAATGATAATAATAACAGCAAGAAGAAGAAGTCTGGACCCAGATAACATTTCTGGAAAGATCTAATTAGGTTTCAGGGAAGAGCTGACACTGACATCAATTCTACTAAAAATAAACCAGACATAGAAAATAATAGAGTACTCCATAATCTATAAAGCAAGTATGCATCTGATTTCCAAGCCAAGAAAAGATACCACAAAACTGAAAATTATATACCAACATCCCTCATGATTAGAGAGGCAAAATTTCTCAAAGAAAATCCTAGTCAATAAATATCAAATAAAAAACTGTATCATGACCAAGTGGTATTCATGCCAGGTATGTAAGGATGATTCGACCATCATAAATAAAAAAAAATAACCAACATAATAAAGCAAAGAGAAACAACACATCATTATATCAATCAAAAATTATGGCATTTGAGATAATGGTATTTCTTAATATGGCTCTTCTACCCATGTATCTATAACACCCACCAAATGATTTGGTGGGACTATGCCAATACAATATGTATGACACTAATAGATGTGAATGGTCAGTTTTATTAACCACCACCTCCCGGCTCTAAGATTGAGTCCTTTTTGATGCATAAGTAGGGAAATCTGCAGATCATTGGAAGTGGAACATTCACGACTTCTGTTTTAAGTCGCAGAGACTGAGAGCAGAAGCAACAGAAGCTAAGCAAGGATGAACAGTGTGGCAGCATTGAGACTGTGGGACAGGGAGGCAGAGGAGCAGGCTGGTTTCCAGCCCACAGAGTAGAAAATCAAGGGACCTTGAGAGAGACTTGGTGGGTGGATGAGGAGAGATGCTACCTTCGACAGACAGATGACTCTATCCTTAATGTTTCCTGACCATGGTCTGTGATAACCTGTTTACTCCATTAATAAATTTTCTTAATCATGGGTATTGTCTGTAAGCTCTGTGTGGTCATGGCAATGATTTTTTTAACCCAGAATAGATGTAGAATGCCATGGGAGGAATGGTTGGTGTCAATCAGTTTCCATTTGTAATAAAACCACCCATCCTTTCTATTCCTAATGTGATTTCTTTTTTATTAGGAATAGAAAGAAATCATATAAGAAATAGAAGGCAAATCCCTTAGCATAATTAAGGACAAATAGTCAAAAAATGCCCAACATTATTCTCAATGGAGAGAGATTGAAAGCATTCCCATTGCAAATGAGAACCAGACCAAGATGCCCTTTTTCATGACTTTTAGTCAATAATGTATTGAAAATTTCATCCTGAGGACTAAGTGAAGAAATTGAAATAAAAGACATCCATATTGGTCAAGAGGAAGTAAAATGAAGTCTATTTGCAACATGACCCTGTACACAGAAAACCTTGAGTCAGCAAAAAATTATTCAATAATTTAAAGTTTAAGCCAAGTTACAGGGTACAAAGCTAAACTAAAAAATATCAGTTGTATTTCTTAAACAAGGAAAACTATGAAGAGAAAATAAGAAAAGTTACAGCATTTGCAGTCATCAAAAGATGAACTACTCAGGAATAAATCTAGCTAGAACTACAAAAGACCTATTTTAGCAAACGGCATCTGTAAAATTGTCAATTTTATTGTGCATAAATTATTCTTCAATAGGGTTGACCCTCTTCTTAGAAATATGCAATTTGATTTAGACCCATTTAATATATTTGTCAGATATTCATGTGAAGTTGTTAAAGTGTGAATATAGATGTATTGGGTCTCAGGAAATACATCCATATTAAAGCTTGTGATCTGTGAATCAATCTCTATCAATATACAATGAAGAGGGCAGAGGTATAAAAACCTGAAACTCATTGCTGTCTAAACACACACACGTGTTTAGACATTTATATATATATAAAATGAAGGCATCTATGGCCCCAAAACACCCATGCCCACTTCAACATGACATGATAGGACAGAATAAAGCTCTTTGTTGTGTTTCCAAAGCTGTAAACCTCTATAGAAGCAGACTGCCATATATTTCTCTGTGGAATTGCTAGTGGGTTCAAACTGTCAACACTTCACTTGTACTTAACTTTTAAGCCAAAGGTCATGTGAAAGAATTTTTAAAATGAATCCATGAAAGGTCAAGAAGGAGACTCTGCATAATGATCACATTTGGGAGATGAGTGATCAACCAATTTGACTGACTGGAATAGTCAGTGCTTAGCACTGCCAACTCACTTTAGTTGCATTAGCAGTCAGATAGAGGCTAATGATTAGTTCACTCTGTTAAAATGCTAGCGCTGGTAAAATGTGCATTGAAGTTGAGACTGAAGGCCAATGGTATCTATGTTAAAATTATATTAGTAGCACATGGAATGATAATAAAAATTTTAAAGCAGATCAAATAATTGGAAATAAATATTGAACTGACAATGGAGTCCATTCCCTTGCTGTAACTTATTGTATTTGGCTACATCTACATGCATTACTTTTCATAGTCTTTTGCCCTAGTGAATCCTGGAAACTTCAAAATAAAAATCACACTATTCACTAATTGAGCTGCCTCTAATTTTATTATGGTGTTTATTTATGCCTTTTCAGTTTTCAAGTTACATGAAAAAATCAGTAACATATACACAAAATTAGTTAAATTTGTGGCTTCTAATTGTTTAGTTTTAAATGCATGTATTCAAGAAGACTACTTCAAATTGTTACTCTTTTTGGAATCCAATTTCTATCTCCATACAAGTTGACAACTTCAATTATATAATGTTTTATTTATCATCTTTATCACTTTTAATTTAATTTACATTACTTGTCCAATATAATTTTACAAGTAAATTATATAAAAGTTAGAATATCAGCATTTATTATATTCATTTTCTTTAATTCTACAAATCTATTAAAAACAAGTATAGAAAAAGTCTATATTTTTAGTTTTTATCTGAATCCAATATACATGTTCTATGTATAATTTTTTAAATTTTCATTTTGAGTCATAATTGACTCAATGGCAGTAAGTTGGGCTTAGTTTCTATTCAAAAAACATTTATTTTGCATGCCTTTACCAATAAATTATAGATGAATTACTGGAAAGCTATACCTAGAATTTCTTGTTTACTTCTCAAACATTCTAATTTAGAGTGTTTAACTAATTTTACTGTACTTCATCAGTCTTCTATTGAGTATCTTCAGGAGACTAAAAGAGAAGCACATAAGCTCTGGGAGATGATATACTTGACCATTTATTATCAAGTTAATTTCAATTCCTACACGTCAGTAGAACTGTATTCTTTTGGGTTTTCAACCATTATTTTTTCAAAAGTACATTGTTTTTGAAAATACAGTTCTTCTGAGCTGCTTGTGATTGGACTCAAACCTTCAAAATTTAGGTTAACAACCAAGTATCATAACTGTTTGCACAACTCCCTAGAGTTTTTCATTCAGAAAGTGTTTCTAAAGAATTAGTTATTTTTAATATATTACTGTTAGCAATAAAATCCACTGTGACTAAGTCTGTTGTGACTCACAATGACCCTATTGAGAGTTTCTTAAAATGTTTATTAGAGCAGATATCTTCCCTTTCTCCCATGGAGTACATGGTAGGTTTGGACTGTCAACATGGCAGTTAGTAGCACAATGCTTATGAAACAGTGCAAACATTCCTTTTGCAAATCATAGAGATAAAGAAATACTTCAACTCTAACTATAAATGGTTGAAATGGATAATTGGTGCACATCCAAGAAGTGGTTAGTGACAATACATTATCGATAGGCTGAGCATGAAGGAGTTCTGGAACCCCCCCACATTCATCTACATCGCATCTATTCAACAGAAATTCTCAATGCTAGACATTAGCCACCCTGGTGACTCATAACTAGATCCCTAGTGAATTCAAGAAAGCAGGTTGCCTAGGCTCAGGTTATTGATTCACTATGAAATCATCTACCAAACCCCATGTTGAAAGACCAAGGTCCTAATGGGCTTGATGTAAAAAATCCCTGTGCACAGTGAATGTATCCTCCCAATAAAAAATATTACCATTAATAATATGTAAAAGTATTCTCTTAAACCCTTAAGGAAGCTGATATATAGTGTGACAGAGTGAACAACAACAAAAACCACACAAGAAACAAGATGAACACTGAAAAGCAAAAGTGCTTCATTGTAATGAGATTTCTTGACAAACCAAAAATCTCAAGAAAGTTACACACTATGGAAATCTTAGGCTTTATTTTTACTTGTTTAGACATGCTGGTATTTTAAGGAAACAAATAGTAGTTATTTAAATATATTAAACAGAGTTGCTGTACCAAAAAGAACTAGATAATGGTCCAGTACTTCAAGGGTTAGCATATAAGCGAAAACAAATAGGAGTTCAAGATACACTGAGGTAATGGACACAAACAAGGATCCAGAAATTGATGGAATGATACTTGAAATATTTCAATAAGCTGATGAAGCTCTGGCACCTCTATTACTAATTTATACCAGGAATTATAAGATGGCTACTTGGTAAGAAACTGGAAGAGATCTATATTTTTTGTGCCCATTCCAAAGAAGAGTGACTCCACAATATGCTCAAACTATAGCACAATCTCACGGATATCACATGCATATAAAATGTTGCTTAAGATCAGCCAAAAACAATTGCAGCAGTACATTTACAGAGTTGCCAGAGGGTCAGGCTAAATTCAGAAAGAGATGTAGAATAAGGGATATCCTTGCAATGTCAGATGGATCTTCAATGAAAGCCAAGGATAATAGAATGATATTTGCTTGTTTTTTGATAACCTCAAGGCATATGACTATGTGGATCATAACAAACCGTGGATGACCTTGAGAAGAGTGGGAATTCCACAGCACTGCCTTGTGTTCATGCAGAAATTACACATGGATCTAGAGGCAGTCGTGTGAACAGAACAAGTGAAAACTACATGGTGTAAAGTCTGGAAAGGTGTATGTCAAGGTAGCATACTCTCATCATCCTTATTCAATTTGTATGCTGAGCAAATCATCAGAGAACCCGCTTATGTGTAGAAGAATGTGGTTTAGCTATTGGAGTAAGGCTTATTGACCTTTATATTATGCAGATGACACAATTTTTCTTGTTGTGGACATGGAGGATTAGGAGTCTGTGCTAATCAAGATTAAGGATTTCAAGTCAATATGGTCTCACAGGGACCTCTCTGTGGGTTTCAGAGACAGTAACTGTCTACGGGAGTAGAAAGATCCACGGTTCTCAAGAGGAACCACTGGCGATTTCAAACTGTTGACCTAGCAAATTGCAGTCCATTGCATAACCACTATATCACCAAGGTTCCTAGTGAAGAAGATTAACATACTTATAGCTGGGCCAATAGGTGCATCGTGTCAGTGGAGGAAAGCTTGGAGTCTCGCTTCAATCTGTAATCAGTGCTATGACAACAGCAGTCAAGGGATGAAGAGATGAGATGAACTAGGCAAACCTACACAAGACCTCTCTAGATTATCGAACCACAAGGCCGTTACGTTAAGGGTTAAGGTGAGCCTGAACCAAGCCGTGGCATTTTTCATTGCCTTATATGCTTCTGAAAGTTGGACAGTGAATAAGTAAGACTGCAGAAGAATCCATGCTTTTGAATTGTGGTGCTGGAGAAGAATACAGAAATTGCCAAAGAGCTAAAAGGGCAAACCTGTCTGGCTTGGCTTCAAATTCTTGCTCAGATGATCGTCCCAATGGTTTTCTTACCCTGGGTTGTGACCTACTTCCCATTAAGCTACCGTTGTGGGGAATCCAGCTGATCTGGTTCTTGCATCTGGTTCACTAGCTCCTGGATCTATGAGATTGCGCTCCTCTATTACTTGCTGACCCTGGGAGTCTTCAGAACCTGCCCTTTGTCCTGCCAGCCTTGGATTCATCTGCCTTTGCATTCAACAGCTATGCTCTTCCTCTTTCATCTTTCTGTTTCCAGTTTAATCTCTGATGGATATTCTTGACCTGGATTGGATTTACCCAATTCTATATTTTTTCCCCAATGTGACTCCCAATTCTATATTTTTACGAGCAATTTTCTCGATATAAATATTTTTATATGTGTGTATCTATTTTTCTATCTATAATCAATTTCTTTCTATCTTCTCTCTATAACTGGTTTTGATTCTCTAGAGAACATATTTTAAACCTTATGTTAATTTCTAGAATGTTGTTTCTGCCAGTGAAATCAATGGGGAAAATGGTTGCTTTGTATTTTAATAAAACAAATTTCTATATAAGAAATTATTTAAAATATATTTTCTTTAAAATATTATACATATAATTTAAACATTCAATATATTTTCTTTTAAATATTTACATTTTAATATAACAAATATAATTTTTAAAGGTGTTAACTTGTGTTTGTCGAAATGACATGTTAATATTAAAGATTTGCAAGCAAGTTAGTGCAAGAGATAAATCAATTTCTCATGGGATAAGAATATATATAATTATATTGTACAATATTGCTTGTTGCTCACCATGTTTAAAAGTCCCTGGTTAGATAAAGGGAAATTTGAGAAAGGCAGAAGAAATAACCTATTTGTCTTTAAGCAGGAAAGATAGCCTTACCCTAAGCCTATAGAAGGGGTACCAATATTTCTAGTAACTAGTCTTTCATAGCAGGATATCTTAATGAAAATAAATTATTAACTCTTTAGAAGAAGCTTTGGCTTTGTGATACATAGTTTTCAGAAAAATAGGGTCAATAGCCAATAGCAGCAATGTTGTCGGGAACCTAATTAAAGTTTTTGACTCTATAAAAAGTGTGGGAATGATATTAAGAATTCATTGCACAGAATATATATAAATGACATGTTGTTGCTCTTAGAATTATTGACTCATTTTTAACTCCTGGCAATATTTGCTACGAAGTAAAATTTATCTAACCAAATGTTAAAATTTCCTCTAAATTCCCTGATTGTTTAGCAATTCTAAACCAGTTCTTGTACCTAGAAACACGTTCTGTAAATAAGTTATGAAAACCCCTTGTAGTCATTTTGCTATAGTATTAGTATGACATTTGTCACTAATATGATGCAAATATATTGTTTATACACTTAGAGCACCAGTAAATTTGATATGACATTAAAATATGTAGCTGAATGCCTCTGGTGTCAGTTCTGGCTCATTTAGACACCATCTTTGAATAAATAAATATCTGAGTTGATGGCACCTTCTATTTTTTTTTCCTGCTTGATTTTAATAGATTATTGCCTCTCTCGGAGCTATTTGACATGTTTTTCTTCATTTGTTTCTAACATAAATTAACATGTCATCTTTTTTTCATGAATGTAACAAAGTGGATAGGAGAGTGACAGTCCTTATAGAGAGTGCATCTGTATAGACATTTCAAGGTTCTAAATAAGTCATTTGCAGAAGAATAGGCCTATATGAGTGTCTGTCATTCCATACAATGTTGTAACTACAATTGCAATGTCACCCTTAGAAAATGAAGCGACTCTAGTATCTGTTTTCAAAAAGTCACTTTGGCAATGACAACAGCTGGTTATTATTATTTTTTGCTTTGCGTACTTGAGATTATAGGTTATCATTTCATCTGACTGTGTTGTTTTTGTATTGATGAATACAATTATCAACAATCCTTTCACATTTGAAAAAGACAGAAACTTATTTTTGTTTGAGGCCTTCCCATAAAATCACTCGCACTCATTCACTATCATAAAATAGATTCTCACTCATAGTATCCCTACAGGGTAGCATAGAACTTCTCCTATCATTTTCTGAGACTAAATCTTTTAGGCATTAGAAAGTCTTTTCTTTCTCCCCAAGAGCAGCTGGTGGTTTTGAACTGCTGACCTTGTGGTTAGCAGTCCAATGTATAGCATACCATGCCACTAGGACTCTTTTCCAGTAAAACAGAGATAAAAGACTAAAGAGTAAAAGCAGTCTTTGAGCTGTGGTATACAATTATGACTAAAAATAGACATTATTCACATTTTTCTATGTTTGTACCTTTGCTTTGGAATTTGATAGAATATTCTAAAATGTGCATGAATGTATTGTAGGTTTTTTGTAATTTTAATAATTTAAATTATAATATATATGTTGTGAATTACTATTGTATTTCAGTGATATAAAGTCTAAACATGTGTATGTGCCTTTTTCAATGATCCATTGTTGTTATTACAAATCCACTTCAGTTTTCTTAGGATTCAAGTAGTTATCTACCTCAGAATTAGCTGTGATTTAGATGGTGTTTATTTGCTCAGGATATTTTAGTAACTACTATAGCTGGCTCGCTTTGGTATATAATCCTTTGTACAGAAAAGTGCTTTCTGTCAGTTATAGACTGCAAGACTTACCCAACCGGCCAATCAGCGTAATTTAACTAAGTCTTCAGAGACACTCAGTCGAATAACGATGCTCCTAATCATCATTAGTATAACTGAGAGAAATGAATTTGTCTCTGGAGAAGATTACATAAGCATCATAAATAGAAACAATGAATAAATTACTTAGTTGAAGTAAGGTTGTTTTTTTTTTTAAATAAACATTTCTGTAAACAGAAATGCTATGCAGTTAGACATACACCTTATATAAAACCCTAACTTTTTAATTATAGGCCAGAAAAACCTGCAATTTCATAATATTCCATCTAAATTATATTCAGGAAAGTTTTTGGATAACAAACTCCACTAATCTGAACACATTTTGCCACTCAGCTATCATTCTGTGATTTCTTTGGGACATTTCCCCTGTAGCTATAACTAAATATTCAGTGCTCCATAAATAATATTAGCACTTTAAATCATTCATCAGTTATCTTAAAGTTACTATTATGATGCAGTCAGGTAAGTGTGAGACTATTAACTACGTGGTTCGAAGCTTAAACTTATCATCTGATAAGTGGGACAGAATGGAGGCTATCTGCTTCCTCAAAGACTTATGGTATCAGAAATCCTATATAAAGTAGCTAGCTGAATCAATATTGACGAGCTGACAGTGGGTTTTTCAGTTTGGGGTTACATAGTTAATTAATGATCTATTAATAGGGGTGTGCAGAACTGGAGCAGAGGGACTGGGTGGGGATCACTGCTATTGCAACCCTGATTTCCCAAACCAAACTCATTGCTGTCTAGTAGATTTTGATTTGGAGAAACCCCATAGTGCAATGTAGAATTGCCTCGGAGGATTTTCCAGATTGTGAGTCCTTGTGGAAGTGGGCAGACAAACCTTTTCTTCTAGGAGTAGCTGGCTGAACGGCTGGTCCTTTGACTAGCAGCTGAATGCTTTTACCAAGGAGGCACAAGAGCTACCCAAATTCAAGGCACTCATCCATAGACTACACCTTTAGTAAAGTTATTCTCTTCCATAGGTAGTTTTAAAATTCCTCCATCTAGAAAATATGCATATCACAAACTTTGTTTTTCTTCTTTACAAATATTTACATTTTAAAATGTGAACATTTGTTTTGTGATTTTGCTTATATATTTTGTTTCAAAGTATCTTGTATTTTTTTTTGCATTCAAAGTTGAAATGTGTTTTGAACTGCATCCTCTGAATGAAAATTTTAAGTATTTAGGCATTTTTTGCTTTGTTAACACTTCCTATCATTTTTTATCTTTTTGTATATGATTCAAGCTCATATTTTTTTGCTATCAAGATTGTAAGTTACCTTACACTTTTGTAATTTTTTATTTATATATTAATTTGTCCTGGTTTTTCTGGGACTAATTTATTTATGTCTGGGCTACCAGCATAATAATCATGTCCCTTCTTTTCCTCAGGCTATAGAAAATAAAGTTTGATTACTTTCTCTCACCAACAGACTGTTCTTAAGAAATTGTCCTACAAACATATTTTGGCATTGTTATGCCTAATATTTTATTATGTTCTGTTTCTATTTAACAGCAAAAAGGTAGTTTATACTTGGATCTTGTTAAAGTAATTTGACTAAAAATATGAGTCATGTTTTACTTTACATTTTAGTATTTCCCTTTCTTCTTATAAATCCTTGTATGCCACAGGGAAGAAATATTATTTTAGAATTACGTGAAACAAATAAGTCATTGAGAAATCAAAAGAAGAGTTGAGTGTGTGACTTGATTTAAATTTAATAAGCCTAGGGAAAATTTGAATAAAACTTCAAACTCCTTATATATTATCTAGGCAAAGAAATTACATATTTATATGTAGTCCATCTTAATGACAAAACAAGGAAATAAATCACTTAGAAGTGTACAGTGTCAAAAAAAGTGAATAGCATTAAGTAATTTTGTACTATATTGGCATTTTTCTAGACCTTGGGGGGGAGGGATCTAATTATACATTGATTTCAAAGTAACATTTCATCATGAAAACTGGTACCATCTATATCTTTACAAGAACTCTAGAAGAAATTGCAGAAAAGGGTTTTAGGGGGTTAAGTTACATTGAATGTTCTTGCAATGGATATCTAAAATATACTTAGTATACTGAAAATAGTTTCATTTCTGAAATCTGAATTTTTAAAAAAATATTTTATTGGGGGCTCATACAGCTGTAGCCACAATATATACATGCATGCATTGTGAAAAAAAAATCAAGGAAATAAATAAACAAGAAAATAACTTTTAGCTTTCATTATTAGATCTGTAGGGGAATCTGTTAAACTCAGGATGGATTAAAATTATACTAAACAGATTTATTTTTTTTGGAATTCAAAATCATAGATATGTTCTTAGATGGATTAATGAATCAATTAGTGTTTATTGAATTTTAAAATAATTAATGATGCAGCAGATGCAGACCAATTCATATGACAAGGATACTTCTTTTAGGGTTTTAAAGATTTTAGATGCATATTTAAATAGATAGATGTACTGTTACAGTTTACAGATAGCTTATATCAATTTCATTGACCATATAAAAACATGATTGAGGACATAGCAGTGTCTCTTGGAGATGCCTGATAGCTTTTTGGCCTCTAAAGTGTACATTTTAAAATATAAATATATTTCAGTCATGATTATCCAGATTTTTAAACAAATTTTAAGAAACTAAAACTTAGCTCCCATCTTGATCCCATATGTGATCCAATATTTTAAATAAGTCATTTTATACAAAGTTTGTAAAAATTGTTTTAATAGCACATATCCTGTTGATAAACTTGATTAGACAATAATAAATTATTGATTCTAAATTTTCTTCAGGGAAGGCATTTGTCTTAGATTCCTCATGCTGCTATAAAAGAAATACTATAGGTGGTTGTTTTTAATAAACAGAAATATATTTTCTCTTGTTTCTAAGAGCCTTGACCATGTCATTTCCTTTCTTGTAGGGAGTCTTAGCTTTCCTTCATGCCTTGCCTTATATATGATCCTCACCTGGCTTTGATCTTTACCCAGTTATACCTTCATCTGTGTCTAGTTTGCTATCCATTAACTGTGAAGTGGTTGGGTTGGGTTACATTTTACACTGGCTTAGCCTCATAAAGATAGTCCCAACCTCCCTTTTCAAAACTGCATTGTATCCTCAGGGTTAGAGGTTTGGATTTGAGCACATATTTTGAGACTCAATTCAATGCATACAAATTCTCAAAATAGTCATTTGTAATCCAGTAGTTGGAAAGATATGAAACCCTGTTGGTGTAGTGGTTAACCATTGTAGTGGTAAAACTACCACGTGGGCAGTTCAAGACCACTGGTAACTCTGAGGGAGAAAGAATGGGCTTTTTACTGCAACCAGTTAGCCTCAGAAATCCAAAGGGGGTTGTTCGGGTAAGCAGTGAGAGTGAGTTAGAAAGATGGAACCCTCAGGACTTATTTCAAGTGATTTTTTTTTTAAGATTTGCAATAGGCATGGGTGTTTGAATTTATTTGATAATGGCATCTATAAGACTAAATTCAGGAAAATTAGTGCATGATTTTCTATAGTACCCCAAAGGGAGCAACATACCATTGCAAAAGACTTTTCACAAATAATTTTAAGAAACTAATACTGTTTTTTTTTTTTTTTTACGAACATTGTTCTTTGGTAGCATTCTTTTATCTTCTTGTTGTCCAAAGAAGGAAGATGAGGGGGAGGAAGAGGATGCAGGAGGAAGAAAAGGAGAAGCAGGTGTCAACTAATAAAGAAATCAGCTAAAAATTTAAAAAACTTTAAATCTCAGAAATCTGAAATTTTGCTTCATGGAACGAAACCCTTTCTATTATTAAATGTCTTCCTAATTGTTAAACTAGATCATGATGAACTAATCATTTTATAAAGATTTTTAAAAGGCAAAGAAATCATATTCATTAGCTTTTGCAGACAACTTGGGCCTGCAAATTGCTTAAAGACAACCCTCAAGGGGGAAATATAGAGGGTACACAAGGGACAGGGTGTGTCAGATATTCAGCACAGTGATCTAAGCATACTTTTTCAGTAACCCCAATGCTATGCACAATCACTCATTAGAATTTATTCATATGGTCACTATTTTTTCTAGGAAGGGATGTTGGGTCTTTACATATGTTGGGTTGTTCTTTTTATAATTTTCCCTTTATAGCCACAGAGATCATAGCTTTGATGGGCCAAATAGTTTTTCCATTGTCATACAAGAAGCCAGTGTTAGAATAGCAGATTTGAATTCTATCTCCACAATTCAGTTCCTGGACCATTATGTTCCCCTGAGAATGTACTTTTGGTTGATTGTCAGCTTTGTTTTGGGAAACCAGCACAAGGCATCAAATATAAATGAACTCATCTGAAAGACATAAGAAATCTGGGTTGATGTGAAAAGACAGTAACATTAAAATTATTTTGCTGGTGTATTTTTTTCTTTTCTTTTAAAAAGGTACATATCAAGTGATTAGAGCATCATCATTTCATCTAACACTATGCTTTGGAGTCATTTATTAGTAGAAAGTATCGTTTTTCATAATTTATTTTTTCAACCCTCTGAGATTTGGGGGTCTTTAAAAATTATAATACATTTTCTTCCTCTAGTTCTCCTCTTCTTTCTCTTCCTCCCTCATCCCTTTGCTCCTTTTCTCCCGCCTTCTTCTCTGTCTCCTTCTTCTTGTTCTCATTTCCTCTTCTGGACCAGTAGGTTATTGCAGTTGGGGACACTATTTATTCATTAACTCTTTCTCTTTACTTTTTCAGCAAGGGATGCAAAAAAGAATAAGCTACTGTAGTTAGTGGTATGTAAACTGAGTATTTGAAGACATTTCTGGGGAATTCTTTGCTTTTCTGCCCAAAGAGACAAATTCAGAGGGCCTTGCATTTTTCCCACCTGGCTTGTAAGCTCAATATCCTGAGAAAAAGACAACATTTTGCAATTCAGAGATACTGAGCTTGACCTCACTGAGGTTCTGGCTGAATCAATACATACTTTCAGATTTCTTATTTTCTGGAGCTGCTCTTACTTATGTTATAGTTTGCTTCACGTAATATCTTTTCTATCTAAAACCATTAGTCAATACCTTTTGGCAAAGAACATAAGCATTAGTAAATTAAATGGCCTACTATAGATACATAAGAACTCAAACTTTTTTGGCATTGGAAAATAAAGGCTATACTGAATTGAGATAACTACAAAAGGATTTTTGCAAAAAAACAATTGACACATGTTTCTTACAATCCACAATATTTTCATATGGAGGGAAAAACAAACATGGTTCATTCACTAAAGCTGGCATGGTATCAGTTTTAAACTGTCTCAAATTGGGTGAATTTGCTTCCAATACACATATCCTTAACAGGGGCACCCAAATCGGTCATCTTGGAAAGAAGTTCAATTCATTCTCTGTCTGAGGGAGGCACAAGATAAATGATACTTTGTCACGCCTATCTTTGTCCTGTATTTTCAAACGGAGTTATATGGGTGATAGTGTTTTTAAATAACTATTTTATATTTAATGAAATATCTCCTTTGTGTGGTCCACACACATAAAAATTAAAATTAGAGATAAAAAGTTGTGCTTCAGCCATTTCTTCCCAGATGAACCATTGTCCAGTTCAGTCTTATTTTAGAACCTCAGTTCATATCTGAATTTTCTATTAGCTGTAAAATTATGATTTACAAAAAAGACCAAAATAGATTTTTAAATTAGATACTTAATTGTTCATTTCACTTTATTTTCATTTTGAGTTTTAGGAGAATTTAGGTTGAGAGTCCAAGAAGATTTAAGATGGATCAAAATGAGTGGATGATGGGACTTGGATAAAGGCAGAGGAACAGTGAGGACAAACGATCTCTGTGAGGCAGCTTTGATTGCCACTGGCAGGTACAGAGGGAATGGGATTAAATCTGAATGGTTCTTAGCTTGCTGAGGGGAGATGGTGTTGCTACCACACTGTTCCTTGAAGTGAGATAAGAGTAGAAATCATCTTGCTGGTGAATTTCAAACATAGCATCCTTCAGTATTACAAATCAGTGAAAAGAAAAGCAAAATCCTCACAGCTGGACAGATAGGCAATATTAGGAAATATGGGGAATGATTAAAGTTGTCAAGAATTTCCTTTTGCTGCGATGTATAAACAATGCTGATGGCAGCAGCAGTCAAGAAATCAAGTTGCCTTGAGCAAATCTGCCGCACAAGACCTCTTCAAAGTGTAGGTCATGAAGGCTATCACTTTGAGGTCTAAGGTTCATCTATTCCAAGGCATGGGATGATATTTTCAATTGCATCTCATATGCATGAGAAAGATGAACAATGAATTTGGAAAACCACAGAAGAATGAATACTGTTGAATAGATGTTGACAAAGAATACTAAAAGTACCATGGACAGCCAGGAGAACAAACAATTTTGTCTTGGAAGATGTACACGCTGTATGCTCCTTAGAATTGAAAGTGATAAGACTTTACACTCTTGGGCTGAGCCCCGGTGGTGTAAGTGGTTGAGTGCGGGACTGTAGCCCGTGGGCTTGGAGGTTCAAATCCAGCGGCGGCTCTCAGGAGCAGTGCTGGGTAGTGCCCACGACCACCAGAGGGCCGTGATGCGCACCGCCCCCCCCCCAAAAACAAAACAAAACAAAACAAAACAAAACAAACAGAAAAAGACTTTATACTCTCATCATGTCTTCAAGAGGACTCAGTCTGGAATAGGACATTGAGCAAGATAAAGTAAGGGGTATTGAGAAAAGGGGGGACTTGAAACCAACTAGGTGGACAGAGAGGCCAAAGCAATCGGCTCAAACGTAACAAGAGCAGAGATTGTACAGGACCAAGCAGTCCTTCACGCAGTTTCTGAGTCAAAAGTGGCTCAATGGTAGTGATCATCAACATGGAGGAATTGACTTATGAACATACTGTTTGAAATAGCTCTGAGATTTTGATATTGATATGTTCAGTGAACACCCATTCCCCTTAATTTAATGCTGGAAATAAAACTGAGCTACTGATTTTAATTTAGGAGTTCAAGCAAATAGAACTACAGAGAAAGCCAAAGATGCAAGTTCATGGCTTTTAGAGCAATTGTATAGATTCATAAAGAAAAAAAGAAGTGTGCTTGTAAAAAAATTATGATTTACTGGAAAATCCAAAAGTTTGAAGGAGAAAGGAACACACACATATTTTAAAAATATGGACCAAGTTGGGCTGTATAATGAATTAGAAGAGGTAGCCATTTAAGTATATCTAGGTCAAACATTTGAAATCCAGCTGAGTTTTAAAAAGGTAAGTAAATAATGACTACTGAATTTGTTCATTAAAATAACATAATTTAGCAAATCTGAGGGCAAAGTTAATAGAGAGTAGAAGGAAATATTCTGAGATAGATAGAAGTATAAAATTAGAAGAATTACTAAATAGAGACAAATAAACACATCTAAATTTTAAATGCTTATAATAAGTATGCATCTATGGTGAAGAACAGACAATTAAATAAATAATGCATGCAATTGGAAATGGAGGTAGTAATGTAACCAAAGCAATGATTTATACTACTTGTGTGCGGTATGGAGAGAGAACTGTAGCAAGAATTTTGAGTGAACTGATTTGCTATGTTTAGAAAATTACATTATATCCTGCACACAATAGGGAAGCAATGCATGTTTTTCTTAAGAAATTCAAGATACTTTAACAATATTTTTGGAGGGGGGGGCGCATCATTGCCCTCTGGTGGTGGAAGTTGGAGGCCCAGCCTTTGCTCCTGTGGAGCCGCTGCTGGAATTGAACGTCCATCCCAGTGGGCCACAGTGCCGCGCACAACAACTACGCCACCGGGGCTCAGCCTTAACTATCTTTTATAAAGGCAATTTTTTCTAGTGGTGGGGAGAATGAATTTGAGAGATTCCGTCTCTCGGATCCATAAAAATTGAAGAAGGGCATGAGTCGGCCTTGTGAGGAGTAAAAAGTTCAAAATCGACGCCAGCAGATCCTTTACTGTATCAATTAAGCAGGTCGTGAAACCTGGATGAAATTAAATGGGCAGTGTGAGAAATGCGTGTCAAGAAGCTCCACATTTCTCATCCTTTTGAGGCAGATGGGATTAAGACAACGACCCTTACAGTCACCTTTCAGATGTGGAATTGAACTCTTCACAGAGTCGGAATAGTCAGCCGTTGAAGATCACAAGGGCAACATTCATTTCAGGACCATTTGGAGGGTTAGGAAAGAAAGTGGCAGGGTCCTTGAAGGAAAGAGAGAAAATGGGCTAAGCAAATGGTATATTAAGGGAATGGCGATTGATGTGTTTCATTAGAATGTGTATGGGGCGGAGCCCCGATGGCGTAGTGGTTGTGCGCGAGACTGCGGCCCACTGGGATGGAGGTTCAATTCCAGCAGTGGGGCTGGGCCTCCTACTCCCACCACTGGGGAGCAGTGATGCCCCCCCCCCAAAAAAAAGAATGCGTATGAATTGTTCCATGAGAAAACTATGATTTGCTCTGCTACCTAATTACAAAGAAAATAATTAAAAAATACCCATTCCATTTTGGAAATGCTTTATGTTGGCTGCCCTCTTGCACAGGAATAACTGTTCATCTGCTAACTGAAAGGTCAGCAATTTGGATCCACTCAGTCAATTCCTGGAAGAGAGGCACAGTGATCTACTTCCCCTATAAAATGTATTCCCTAGAAAACCCTATGGGTGGTTGTATTCTGTTGCAACTAAGTTGAGTACAAAGACCAGTGTTAGCCACATGGAACATCCAGTGTGCCTGCATAGTGGAAACATTATCTGAAATGTTGAACTTTGAACACATTCCATAATGTCTCCCAAGAAAGACTTGGGAAACTGCTTCAGAAAAATTCGCCCTGGAGGCAGTTTGAAGAACTCTGCTACTCGGACACACAAGGGATTGCCAAGAGTTCGGATCAGTTCTAGGACACTTGGTCTTTTTAATGGAATATTCATGCGAGTAAATCATTTTCAGAGTTGTGTACGTTAGGTAAGAAGCCAAATAGACAGCAACGACCAGGTAGAGAGGTATTTCTCACGTTGTAAGACTGCAAACTGAAGTTATAAGGATAGAGGAGTGTTTCTGATGTAACTAGGTAAAGAGACATGAAAGCTTTGCCTGAAACCTTGAGAACCCTAACATTTAGAGTCAGTTGCAAAAAAGAAAGCCAGATGAAAAAGTGAAAACAAATATTCAGAGGAGTACATTGGAACTATCAGAAAAGAAAATTATATAAAGATAATATCCTGTAAATTCTGTTCAAATGCTGTGTCTAAATTTGGTTGCATCAGTAGTTTTATAGCAAACACATATACCAAACATGTCCATTGAATTTACCACTGTGAAGTCCATTGTCTTCTTAAGGTGGGAGAAACGTTTCAGTTGAATAATGAACACAATGCCTGATTACAGAAGACCAAGGCATCAGGGGAAGTTGAAGTACAGAGGAAGTACAGCATGCTCTCCGAAAACATTTGTTTATAAAGGGAATGCAGGAGAGCACAAGCACAGGAGGGGAGTTGCTTTAAATCATTTATGAGGGAATTTGTATAACTGTAGAAGCCCAGACTTACTGCTGTTCATCAAAATAGCAGATGCATCGATAGCAAGCCAATGATATTGCATGTCTGTGCTTCCATCTTTTAAGAACATGATGCCTTGGAACTACAACTCTTAGTGCAATGGCAACCATCTAGCTCAACATCTTCAAAATTTTATGTCTCAAGACACATTCTAGTTTGTTAGTGGTAAAGATTTGCAACTTTCTTCAGGGTTTTGTTTGTAGTCCCATAGTAACTTAATTTGTTCACTCTAAGCAAGATTGAGTATTTTAATAAAGTCTTGACTAGTGCTTAGTATACTGTGATAATACCACTTACAAAATATTAGTTCTTTCATGGAAAAGGATAAGTGTCCTGTAGCTATTTGTTTTCATCAGTATCTTGTTTCTCATTTTTGCTTATTTTCATCTGTATCTTACTATTTCTAATTATATTTGTAATTGTTTTATTTTAATTCTTCTTTTCCTGGGTTACAGGTTAAACTTTAGAATTTTACTCCAGGCCAATATTTTTTTAATGCTGTCCTAAGGAATACCTGAATCTGGCAGATGGATATTTGATCCACGGTCACAACCCTAACTTTTCTCAACTATGTGGCAATTATGTTTTGATATTTTTGATTCCTGCAGTGAAGAGAATTGCTTCTATAGGGCTAATGTAGCTACAGCCTTTTAACTCTCAGAAAATCATTGGCTGAGCTTATACAAGGCAAGAAAGGCTTGATTATCCAGTGCAGTGGTTTCTCTCTCTCTCTCTCTCTCTCTCTCTCTCTCTCTCATGCACACACACACACTCATGCACACACACATACACACACAAACACACGGGTAGCAGATGACCCAGGTAGCATAATATCAGATAGTTCTCGCAGGCCCATTCAGCATGGCAGGACTGTGTCATTTAGAAAGCTTGGGGAAATCTGTGCTGGGGTCTTCTGGCCTGCGGCAAGGTCCAATGAGGTCCTCTGACACAGCAAATGCAATAGGAGAAAGGTAGAACTCCTAGAAGAGCAATGTGCTGGTAGCAATGACTTTCACATCTACCTCAATCATTGCATATCTGCCCAGCAACATAAGACTGGCCAGGGGTACTTTAGTAAAGGATGAGCATTTTCCATTTCAGAATCTATTGTAACTGTTTAATGTTCACTTTCTATAAATAATACAAAGAACTTTCACTTTGCCAGCATCATGTCAGTATCTTGCCCATCAACTCCTGTCACCAAGAAATGTGGTACCTGTATGAGTAGCTGTATGAGTTCTAACTATCTTGATTTCTGGGAAGTTCAAGGCACAGCCTGTCTGTATATGCAGTGTAGAATTGTAGACATGTACACACAATATCCACATCGAAGATTGCTTAAGTGCCAGAATTTACCACAGCTAAAACACTATGCTGGTCCTATTTATTAGAAATATGACTTGAGTAACTATATGTTTTATCTACCAGGAAACTGGTGATGCTTATAAATGAAGCTGAAATTAGTTAAAATGCTCATATTTTCCTGGGATTTGTCACCATTGAAAAGAAACAATTTAAATGTGCCCTATATGAGCATAAAATCCTTATATGTAAAAATGTATGCCTACAATATACATTGTATATGGAATTGAAAATATTCATGTATGGTAAAATACATGCAGCTTTCTCTATAGCAATCATGTAAGAAAGGCCATCTTAGGGCCACTTAATTAAAATGTAAATAGGAAGCCAAAAGAGCAAGAGATCAATTTATTCCATTACGCCTGCCTTAAACATAGTAAAATAACATTAAAAAAGATATCATTAGGGGCTAAAATACTTCAACTTCATTGAATATTATAGCAAACAAAAAATTGAACATGAATAAAACAAGAAGAATTTAAAGTAGAAATTACATATATAATAACAAATACCAGATAGAAAGAAAAAGCCTTAAGACATATTTGACTCAAGTGGGTTCGTTTTGAAATTTGACTCAGCCTTTGGAGCTGAATGAAGCTTGGTCAAGAACGGACCACGTATGGGAGAGCTGGGGTTGTGGGCAGCTGAGATGAGGCTTGCTGGGCTGCTACCACTCCTACTAGCTGGTAATTGTATTTCTGTTACATTATAAACCTCTCTAAGGTGATGGAGGCAAGGACGGAACATGACAGGCACCAGGAGGAAGGTGTGGTGCAGTGGGGCTGGGGGGCTGGGTAGCGGGTTGGGTGGAGGCACATGTATGTGTATGTGTTTGTGTGTATTTGTATCTGTGCAGTTTCTGACTTGACCCAAGATGGAGTCCCTGGGTGGTACTGGTGGTTAGACTCTGCTGCTAGTTGAAAGGTTGGCGATTCAAGTCTCCCAGCTGTGCATCAGAAGAAATTCAGGCTATCTCATCACAGGCAGCAAACAGCAAGGCAAGTCACCAACAGTCAGCCAGATGACAGGGTCAAACAGTCCCCAGCTCAAGAGATGTATCTTTCAGTAGCGTGGCGAACAGGGCTTTGAAGGAACCTTAAGTCACAGCGAGACAGACCACGAACGAATTAAGTGTCCCTTGGGTAGTGTACCTTGCAAATCAAGGCATAGGACAAGCAAGGCATCTGGCTGGTCCAAAAACCCAAGAGCAAGAGAGAGAAAAGCAAGGACCACTGAGCCATTTATATCTTCACCTTTCAATTAATCTCACATGATTTCATTGGCCATGTTGTCACAACAAACCTACCTATCACAATCCACCCCCACTCCTGGTACCATAATGTATTAGTCTGGGAAGACTAGAGAAACAAATTCATAAGCATGCATATGTGTAAAGAGGTTTATATACAAGAGCAATTGAACATTGAGAAAGCACACCAGCCCAGTACAGTCCAAGGTTAAAGTCGGATGTTAGCGTATATGCCCGATACCAATCCTTAAGGCCTCTTCAGACTCATGAAGCACATACAGTGACACCAGGACCATCACAGGCCAGTGGGTAGAGTCTTGTTTATCCAGTGGTGGTAGAAGCACCTCAGTGCTGATAGGGACCTCTCTGGTTTCTCAAGCTTCTGAGCACTGGCAGGAGTCCTTACGCTACTTTTCCAGCTTCAGAGATCTGTTTTCATCAGGGTAAGTCCATGTGGCTTCTCCTCCATCTCACAGGGAATCAGCTGTGTGTCTTGTCAGTAGAGCATCTCCAAGGGACTGAGTAATGAGTCTCTCACCTCCAAAGGGGAAATACAGCCACATTCCCCAAAATTGTCAGGAAAAAGCCATGCCCACACTGAGTTCTCGTTGGCTATCTCCAGATTGACAAGCTAGACTCCACCCCTACACTCTTAATCCTCAACATTGACACAAGATTACATGTCTGCCACTGTCATTATGAGTCACAATTTAACTCAATAGCAATAGATTTGGTGTATTTGGGCTTTATACATATGCTGATTTTTAGGTGTATTCTTTGGAATATGAGAAAATGGCAATTTCACACCATCACAGGGTTTTGAAAGAAAATTTTGAAGTAAGTAAATTCAAATTCCTGCCACCCCACCCCTACTCATACAGGAATTCTTAGAAAAACAGAGACAAGGGCATTCACACAGTTTCGATTGATAAATCCAGGGTCAGGAAGCATATTACTACCTCTTTCTTAGAAAGTTATCAATGTTAGATAATCCTCTCCTGAGCTATACAGATTCCAGTTCTTATACATCAATTTACCAGATTTTATTTCTCACCCTAAAATAATCATTAATAAATCCAGTTGCCATCAAGTCTAGTCTATGTCAGAGTAAATCTATGATCCATATATTTCTCGCTGATTGATTCTTAAGTAGACACCAGGTCTTTCTTTGGAGGTACTTCTGGCTACTGCCAACTTTTGCAAAGTAGATTAACTATTTGAACTACACAGGGAGTCTTAATTAAGAATACCCAAATTGTGGGCTGAACTTCCAGTGGCGTAAGTAGTTGAGTGCAGGACTGCAGCCCGTGGGCTTGGCGAAATCCAGTGGTGGCTCTCAGGAGGAGCACTGGGTAGTAACCACGACCACCACCCCCCCCAAAAAAAAAAGAATACCCAAATTATTTTGCGTGTGATGATCATTTAAGTGTTTTAATATCTTTGCTACATTTAACAGATTTTCTTCCCCTGGTTAAAAATTCCTTATTCTTCTAGCTATTCAAGGTGCAAAGAGTAGTTTCCAGAGTGACTTTAAATGGCCGGAGTCGCGACCTACATAAATTTCATTTTCTGCCAATCAAGGAGCTAGTACATACTCATTAAAAAGAACTGGGACCAATTAAATAAACATCTGTCTGATATTTTAAGCAAACATCATTTGTCCTTCTGTTGCTATCTTTTAATCCAACTCAAAGGTTAAGTCAGGTAAAAGACACAATTTAAGCATAATTAGCAACCCAATTAGAAATGTTTACCTAGAGATTCTTTAATTAAATATTGAGATCTAGACACTTAGAATGAAACAATTAATATAATGCTTCCATTGCCTCCCAAGATTTACATGCTAGTTACACGTACAGAAATAAGATAAACAAGCATGCTCAAAACTGTAATTCTATTGATGTTTTAAAATTTCATCACTATACTTAAAAACCAATGAGCACATGCTTTAGAAATGATGTTCACATTATTTGCTAGATAATAAATCTGGAGATACCCCAGTATCCTGGGTTCATCTAGTTTGCTCTTCCAAATATTAACATGATCATGCATTTTCCAAGATCACTTCAGTGATACAAATTGAGAATGCATAAGTGTTTACAGTCTGAGACAACCTAGCTAATATAGACAGAATTGTAAAATGAGCCAGAGTAACCCATTCTTGTACATCCTTGTATGATCCCCTCCACCTGAGTATGAACAGGATCTGGGAATACAATGGAATATCACTCCATTGATTATATTGCGTTGTAAAACAAAGGTGTAGTAATTTTGCAAATGTACTGAAGCTCCCATATAAGCTGACTTTGAATCATTGAAATGGGAGATTATCCTAATGAACCTGAACTAATAAAGTGAGTCACTTCAAAGACAAACCACCAGAAGTTTCTTAAACTATGAGAGAGTCTGCTGCAGGTCTTGAATAAGTAAATTGCCATGTTGTGAGAAAGAGGACTTTATACCAAGGTCCTGAGGGTGACCTTGAGCAGCAGAGAATATTCCCTGATTCAGTGTACACAACATTCAATTGGGTCAAATGGTAAGTGACTAGATTTTAAGTGGGACACCATTGACTGGGGGGAGGAGAGAGGAGTTTCTTGATTAAAAATTGGTCTATGTGGAGCAACAAAAATATTCATAGAATGCAAAAAATAGTATTGTAATATATTTATTTAATTTAAAAATGCCATAGAACACAGGGCAAATTGTTAAAAAGTGGGACGTCTGGTCGCCTTTAAGTACATTGACTTAAAAGAGGACTCTGAGCTCCAGGAAAAGAACAGAGATTTACTTACACTTTGATTGCATCCTAATGAGAACTTGAGCAGATCATCCAGCTAAATCACTCCTGGATTCTCTGACAAATATATATATATATATATATATATATATATATATATATATTCCCATGTACCTGTACTTGGTCCTAGTTTTAGGTATAGGGAACATTGTTATGAAGGTTAGTAGTTCAAATTCAGCTAGTGTCTGCACAAGAAAGACTAGGTAAACTGGTTTGGTAGAGATTATAGTTTATAGGTTTTTGATAGATTGTAGACTAACGGGTAATTCTACATTGTCACTTAGGATTGCTGTGAATTGAAAACAATTCTATAGTACCTAAAAACAGAGTAATTGTATGTGTATTTTCCAGTAGAAAGAAACAGAGCTTGGGGATGGAAACTTTTCCCTCTCTTGTCATTGAAAAGAACAGGAGGACTGAACTTCACTCAACAAATCCTAGATCTTCAAGGAAGCGCTTACAGTAGGCAGAATAACGGATTTCCAAAAATCACTACATCTTCATTTTCAGAATGCATGGATACGTTTAGTTGATGATAGGGGTGTAGGATAAATCACTACAAGGCTATGTATAGAATGAATATAGAAAGGGGATGAAGGAATAACTCCTGCATTGGAACATGAGCAGAAAGGTAATGTACAAGTAGCTGAATTTTTTAGGTTATTTGGCAAGGGCAAGTTAAAGTTGCAGGTTGAATTAAGCTTGCTAAAATGATCTCATTTGGATAGGAAAATGGGCATGGATTGTATTGGCGGACCCAATGTAATTACAAGGCTCACTTACATGTTAAAGTGTAAGCTGAATGTTGGCATCAGAGAGTTATTTGAGAGTGGGTGCTACGACTGCTGGCCTTGAACTTTGAGGATTGAGCTGCTGAACAAGAAATGTTGGCAGTCCCTATTATTTGAAATAGCTAAGGAAATGAGTTATTTTCCCAAAGCTTCTAAAGCAGCCGATCTCAACCTGTGGGTTGCAACCCCTTTGGGAGTCGAGTGACCCTTTCACAGTTGTCACTCAATTCATAACAGTAGCAAATTTACAGTTGTGAAGTAGCAACAAAAATAATCTTATGGTTGAGGGGGGGGTCACCACACCAAGAGGAACTATAATAAAGGGTCGTGGCATTCAGATTGAGAACCACTGTTCTAAAGAGAGAGCAGACTCACTAATTTTTAGTTCAGTGAGATCCATTTCAGACTTCTGACCTCAAGAACTGTTGTTCTAAGTCACTAAGTTTGTGGTACTCTGTTATAGGAAACAATAGTAAACTAAATTGGAACTTTGTCTTACATCTTCCCTATTCAGTGGTACAACAATGCTACTATTATTCCTTGAAAATCTCCAACACAGTTTTTGAGCTTATAAAAATTCTTTAACTATATATTATGAATTGCTTCTGAAGAAATAGTCTAAAGGACAGGGTTGAGGCTATTCCATGTTCTCTGACCTTAGATGATGAATACAATATTAACGTCAGAAAAGATGACCTGAATTGGATAAGCTTTAGAATGAAATGTTCTGTGAAAGGTGAATATTCAATCATAGCCTTCAGTTGTTGCTTTTGAAAGCACTTCTGTAAAGCTCGGTTAAAGAGGATAGCCAGCCATAGGTTTTTAGGAAAAGGGCTGTCTTGGCAAGGGAACAGACCCTAAGCTGTGTCCCTTTTATTCATCTTTAAAATTAAAGTGAGGTTCAGCAGATACCTAGAGGAATGATATTAAATTGCAGATTTTGCAGTTTTGTTGTGCCTGCAATTTTCCAATGTTGCCAGTGAGAAGCTGAGGAGGCCCTTAAAAGACTTTGTGCTTGGCACCTGCAGAAATCTAATTTCTGATGAATAGGGTCCTAATTGGGTCAATTATTCTATTATACTACACAAGAGTACTTCAAACTGCTGCTTCAGTAAAGAGAGGTGCTTTAGTTTCCCCATTGGTGTTCTCCAATTTGAACAGAACTCAGAATCCTACATTTAACTTGTCCCTTTTCAGTGTCAATTTTACTCTTTCAGCCTCAGTTCGTTATATGTAAATCAACTACTGAATTAAAATGAAACCACTTTTTCATTTTCTGAAACCCCGGGTAAGATTTGGGACTTCCAACTCGTTTGTGCTGGTTCAGTCATTGCCTATGCAGTACTACTGAAACAAACTTGAATTTATAAGAAAGGCTGTAGAAAAATGGGAAAAATTACAGGTTAAAACTCTGGGATAAGAAACTCAGAACAGTGATAGTTTGCTTTTTCAAGAACTTGGAGCAGAAGACAATTATGGCCAGAATTGTGTCACATCCTATCATTGAAAGCAGCGTGAGGAATATTGGTCTCCATCTTTAAGAGGGCTACTATTGTTTCCTACTCTGCTGATCAAGAAATGTGCTTAATATTCAATATACAGAAATTCACTTGCTTTCTAAGAAGGATAATACATTTCTAGAAGGGTTTCCACATGTCATTTTCCTGCTTAGTTCTGGTCTACCTCATTTTACAAATTTGGGTCTATTTTTGGATTATTTTCTGTCTTATGATTGGTTTGGAAAAAGCTGTTTTAAGTTCTATTAAACTACTCACAAAGGAAATATTTGGGGCTCCTTTAAAATAGTTTCTCAAATGTAAAATGAAATGGTTTCAGTGTACCATACTCAGTGGGAATATTCATTTGTTTATTATCTTTAGATGAAGAAGAACAGAAAGGATAATGAAATTTGTGGATTCCATATTTGATATGAATATGTTATTGTACTTTTGCATCCCGATAAGAATCTAATTTTAACTTCTTCTCCTACAAATTGCCCCATTTACTTCCTATGTCTATGTAACTATTGAATTATCCCGTCAATGGAATTTATTTGTTAGTGTGTGTTTTATGCTACAATAGTTTGATTATAAAATAAAATGGAAACTTCTTTAATTAGAACAAATACTTGACTTCTTAGTTTGTGGATAATATTTTATTAGGAAAATATAGAATGGCACCATTAAACATTTAAAATACCATTCAAGTTTTAATTTTCAATTTGAAGAAAGTTGGGTTTGAGTTTAGGTGAAGCAGAGGAGACATTATCTTAACTGTTATATGATAAAAAGGTTGTCCTAGATTGTTTTAGAGATTTTCTTTAGAACCAAAACATTGTATTCAGTAATGAAATTGGTATGAAAATTTATAGGAAAGGTCAAATTTTGTGCCTATGATATATTAAACACTCAAAATTTCTTTTTTTTTGGAACTCTTTTGATGTTGATATAACAAAAAATAGAACAGTCAATAGATAATGAAAACACTGTGTTTTTAAGATAATTTTCAGTTTGGAAGATAAATAAAAGACTACATGCTTAGGAGAGTTGATATCAAGGAGTTCAAGAAGGAAGAAAATATTATGGAATTGATGTAGGTAGTGATTGTTCAACAACCCTGCTTGATGTGGTTAAACTATGAAATGGAATGCTGCCTGGATTAACTCCTAATAAAGTGGTTTGGAAATAAAGAGAGACTGCATGCCTAAATACATAACAAAATAGTCTACAATTAGTGTCAGCAGAAAACTATAAAGTCTTATGAGAATTTTAAGCAATTGTGCCTAGCTGTGCCCTTGGACATTTGGACGTGGATGTATGTTGTCATTTTGTAGCATGTCAGCATTTATTTTGCAAGTTTGTGCAGATGCACCTGGGGACTGATACACCAGCTCTGTATCTTCTCCTTGGTGTGAACTGACACTTTTGTAGGCCTCACACAACACGTGAGTGGCTTCTGCACGCTCAGATGCCACAATGCTTGCAATGAACTTAGTTTGATTGATTTTTGGGGAGTCACAATGGGTAAAAGTTAGTAAGCAACTTTTACTGTTTCATTTCAAGGAGTACTTGTAGGATGTTATGTGATTAGTAGTTTATGGATTTTTTCTGGAACATTTATCTTCCAGAGTCAGGACTATCTCTTCATTTACTCTTGAAAAACAAACAAATAAACAAAAACAAAACAATTTTTCTTTTATTAAACTAAATCTTGGAAACATAGCTATTATATACTTATATTTTCTCATGAATATATTGTTAATTGATAATGAATGTACTTATTTATTTATTATAATTATTTTATTGGGGGCTCTTAAAACTCCTATAAAAATCAATCATGAATATAAATAAGGACATGTGGAAAGATGTGCCATGGAAATGTATAGTTCCAGACATCATTTATTTAATAGAGTGTAAGGTGTGCCTGACCCAAGCCCTGGTATTTTTAATCACTCATAGACATGTGAAACTTGAAAAATGAGTAAGAAAGAGCAATGAAGACTTGATACATTTAAATTATAGTGTTAGTGAAGAATACTAAATGCGCCTTGGACTGCCAGAAAAATGAACAAATATGTGTTGGCAGAGTTAAATCCAGAATGCTCAGAGATGTGACTATAAGAAGCAAAGTATTTGGATGTGACATCAGAAGGAACCAGTGTCTGGAGAAGAAACTCTTGATTGGTGGAAGGTCAGTGAAAAAGATGAAATCCTTCCACAGGATGGATGAATACAAAGCTGCCATGATGCGCTCCAACATAGAGTGATTGTGAAGGTGGTGTTGGACCAGGCAATGTTTTGTTCATCATGTGAATCAGACTCACCTTTCAACATATAACAACAATACATGTGGCCTCAATTAATTTTTATGGATCTCTGCAAAAGGTGTGAGCATCCCTAGCTTGAAGATTAGATCGAGGCCCAGAGAGAATAGCTTATTTGATCAAATTATAATTATTACAGTGATAATTCTGGATGCAAACCTCTTGTCCAATTTTAGTTTCTAAGTTACCTCCATGAGCTTATAACTTTATAAAATCACACTGTTTAATTGTGTTCCACTGAAAATGTTCTTTTCAATCTTTTTTGCCCAAAACTTAGAAGCAGCTGCTTGATAGTTAAATTTTTCATCTTTTTTTTTACTTTGACTGTAATGTTGTAACCAGAATAAATGGAACAGATATGACTTTGATCCTTAAGCATGTTTCTTTGAAGCTATAATGTAAGAGAAGGAATGCCTCCTTCAGGCAAAACAGTCTTTTCCTGCTCCTCTGGATTTAGTTAAGCACATGGAGTCAAACACACTAGATGCTTTCATGCTCAGATTAGATTTAGACTCTTCACTTCGGCTGTTACCCTCAGTCTATCATTTCCCCTGTCATCCATCAGTCAGTCAGCCTCTGTGTATGAGAATAAATAGTCTCTACTCTTTAAAAACATAAAAACAAACAAACAAACACAAGACCAGTGAGTCCATTTTGATGCACAGGATTCCTGTGGGACAGAGTACAGCTGCTCCTTCACTGTCCCAAAGCTGGGTAACCAAATCTCTATCTTTCTCATATGGACAAACTGGTGAGTTTGAACTGTGGTTAATAGGCAAACCCATAGCACGCTGAGTTACCAAGGTCCCTTTGCTCTCCCAGGTCTTCAATCTCTTAGATGAGATCAGCCTGCACACGCATAGTTATAAGACACCATGTAAAAGAAGACTCAGGATGGATGCTACCATTTCAGCTAGAACATACAACATTACAAGTTTAACTCATCGTTATCTTACACTTTCTAATAATTTACCGTCTCTTCTGCCTAAGCACTGGTTGTATGTTGGTTCACATTCTATTTGGTAATGTAGACTGTCAACCAATGATCCTAAAGTTTTATTTATTCATTCAGTGGTTTAGAAATAAAAAGCTAAACTCTAACAATGCAATTATTTTTGTCTGTTAATAATCTGAAAATTGCTTTAGAACCAAAAAATTCTTCAAGGATTTAGGGTGAAAAATGCAAATGGAACATATAAATATTAATGTTATATTGTTTCTATTATTGAACATCTAGACTTTTTATATCAGGTTGGAATGCTAACTGAAGGATTTACAAAATAAAATCAGATTAACCCAAAGAAAACCAAGAATGCCAAGATAAATAGAGAAGATATATTTAGTCAGGGAGAGTAATGTTTTTTAAGAAGGATTTATTTAATTTCCATCACCCTCCAGCACAGTTTGTGTTAGAAATGAAATTTATTCAGTAGTAGAAAAAGAATTAGATTTAGAGGAAGTTGTTTTTATTTCATATCGCTCATCATCAATCAGATTATACACATGGCAACATTATATCCTCAAATATGAAATTTTATATATATGTTAGTCAATATTTCGAGATATTCCTATCAATTTGGGTCTTAAAAATAAGCAAGTATATTTCTACCAATGTAAGCCCTACTATCAAAATCCAGACTTTTTCTACTCCATTCATTTTATAAATATAAAAATCAATAGAAAGCATTTTCCCAAGATGTTTTAATATTGCTAAAGAAAAAGTGAGTTATAATTATTCACTAATATATAAGATATGTAAGTTTTGCTTATGAATAGACTATTGTTTATATTAAATTTCATGGTTTTAAAATAAAAGTACATTATCTTACTTTCCTTAGCATGGCTAAATAATACTCAGGAACTTTTTTATAAATACACAGAAACTTAAATATTTTTTTTCCCTGAAGAAATCAGTGTTGGTTTCCAGCAGAGAAAATGCCAGCTTTGGGTTAAGAAAGTAAGTGGATATTTTTGATCTTTAAATTTTCCCCTGCAGGTGATTGCAGTTCAATTCATAGTCTAAACCCATGGAAACTCTATTAAAATGAGGATTCTCATTTTGCCTGGTAAGGTAAATACTTTGCATAATATATACTGCCCTGGAGACAACACTATTTTTTGTCAAAAGTGGCAGCACTTTTATTATCTGAAAAAAAGTATTTCTAACATGAATTTTCAAATGAACAATTTTTTTGCCTTGATATAAGAAGAGTTCAGGCTGATCTCATCTAAGAGATTGAAGACCCGGGAGACCAAAGGGACCTTGGTAACTCAGCGTGCTATGGGTTTGCCTATTAACCACAGTTCAAAATTCACCAGTTTGTCCATATGAGAAAGATAGAGATTTGGTTACCCAGCTTTGGGACCGTGAAGGAGCAGCTGTACAATTACATGAGGAAAGCTATCTTTCATCGTGTATGTTAAAAACATCATCAAGTTATTGGGTCAAATCTGGACAACTAAGGAAGGTGAGACTTTGTGCCCAACCTACCTGCTGCTGAGCCCTGTTGGTGGCTGACAAAGTGAAGCTAATTGGGAATTGTTTTCCTGACCTGTCAACTTTCACCTCAGTTATAGATTTTTTTTATATCTGTGTAGTGTTAGGTGGTGTTCATGGATTTCATTTCCTTTGATTCTCTGTCTTGACGAATTTTGCTTACCGCATGTCAAAGCTAGTCCAGAATAAGAGGCATCAAATTGTACTATCTTTTGTATTCCTCTCAACAGAGAATCAACTCAATATCCATGTAGATCAAATAGCCTCTTTAGTGCTATCGTTTGCAGAGTTGGTTTGCCTCCTAATATCTCCCTCACTAACTTGTATCCTTCCTGAATTTTCTATGTAATTAATTATTTTTATCTATTCATTCTTCAAATATTTACTGAAGTTTAAATTAGCACAACTTGCTGAATTTCTAATCACAGACTAGCTCAATATTGATTCCAAATATTCATATCTGAGCCTATAAGGTAAAAGAAAATTCACATTTTCTCTGATGATTTAATGGAAAGCAGAAACGAAAAATCTGACCATCTGTCACTTAAGAGAAGTTAATTAAGCTAAGAAGGTACTTATTACATAACCTACCCCTCCACAGAAATGTATTTCATGTTCTGAAGACTATCAATGTTTCAGTTAAACTGGAATTTCCATGATGCTTGTCACACAATAATCAAAGATAACAGCATCTAATGCCCTGAAGGTGTAATAACTGGTGGTGGATTGAAATATCCTTGACCTCCTGGTCTCCGTGATGTCTGTCTTTACTTGGGTCACTTAGGTAGTGTATGCAGAGTAAAAGACGTTTACACTTGATGATGCAATCTAATGAAAGAGAAACAGTGCCCCATCACCTGCAGTTTATCGAAGAGGGAGAGGTTTAAATTGATTGATGCAATCAACTTGAAACCTAGCTTTGTGAAACAAATATGTTTATTTTGGTTTTTGGTGACTAAAGTATAATGCAATCAGGAATCAGAAGACTTCCACCTTTAAAATGTCCAGAATAGATAAGGCAGAATTAATACATAGATTTAATTCGATGGAATTTGGGAACAAAGGTACTCATTCTAACTCGGATGCTAGGAAGGCTTTTTTTTTAGAAACTGATAGTTAAGCTTTGTAGGAGGTGAGGGCCTGTTGTGGTGGTGATTATACCTTGGGCTTTGATTGACAAAATCCTAAGTTCAAAACCACCAGGTGCTATGTGAACGTTAGCTATTTGAGGTCTCTCATACATGTTCATGGATCACTTCGCATCAATAGTGGTCACCTTTAGCTAGTACCCTTTCTGCACCACATGTTATATTCCTGGTGATTTGTCTTGATTATTTATTTAAATAAGGCCTTCCTGAATAACGAAGCAAAGCATAATTTAGTAGGATTCATTGTCTAGGTTTGCATTCCAGTTCCACTGCTTCCTAGCTGTGCATCTTTGGGCAGCTACCTTAGCGTTCTTGTATATTTAATGGAGGTCATATTAAAATTTTCCTCATGGTTTTGCTAAGATTAAAGAGTACATGATACACCTGTGTAAAGTCTGCTCTAAACTCACAGACAGTCCACGTGTCATAGTATTAAACTGATTGGAATTATTATGGACTTCCATAATGATGCAGCGACATGGCATGGCATAATCTTAGATTTTATCATTTATGCAGAATAAAGTGCCCTGCTTTTGAGCTGATGTAGACTCAAAGAGTCCCTCTTGGACATAGTAGAACTGTCCCTGTGAGTTTACAAGACTGCAACACTTTCCCCCAACATTATACCACTCAATAATTCAGTCCTATGAAACAATGTTGCCACATTCATTTTAAAAACATTTCCCTCCTTGCAGTCCTTGGTATCTGTTCCCTGTGACTCCCTCCCTCTCTTGCAGTTAAGTATCTCAGCCTCTCACAGGAAACCTTATTCTGGTTATTGTCTTTGTATATTCACCCAACATGAGATTCATATACCATATATATGTGTGTGTGTGTGTGTGTGTAAAGATTCCTAACTAGTACCAACATTTACAAAACACAACAGAGGTAATACCCAATGTGGAACAAAAACAACAACAAAAAGCTCCAGAAAATGTTCAAAAACCAGATCAAACTCCAAAGGAAGATCAAATGACAAGGTTTTAAGTCTTCATGTCAGATGCATCAGTTTTGTCTATTATCATTGCCTCCAAGTACTCTGTGTCAGATGACCCGGTTATTCCTGTCCCTCATTGTGGTCAGAGTGGAATCGCAGGAGGCTAATTACCTGTGTAGATATTGTGCATGCATTTGTAGCCTTCTACAAACCAGAATTTCACATCCTAAACTTTGACCCCACTCTTCCCTTTTGATTTGGATCATATCTTTTTCACTTTTTGGATTACAGGTGTTTGTGTGCTTTTACCATGTGAGCTTAGTTGACATCTCATTAGATGGCTGATTGTTTAGAACAAGCCTTAAGACCCTCTGGAGTATTCGTCCTGACTATTCTTTCTGGTAATCGGCACCATCCAATTTCTTAATCATACTTCTATACCACCCATCTCTTCTACCCATTTCTTTCATGTATCAAACATGTATCAAGCAGAGACATGTCATAAGAATTAATTGCTCTTTGATGGGGGTGATGATTAAATGCAACTCCAAGACACCTTCATAAGTCTATATTTCTTTTTTGCTCTTTTATGGTAGAGAATCTTATTGATCATTTCCCCAGAGCAAAAGGCAAATGTTTTTAGTGTCACCGATTAGCCCATTAGAATGTATTTCATACAGGATTGAGAAAGGTAGAATAAGCAAGTGTAGGCTAACTACAAATCATAAGACATGGACTATTGACTTACCCAGATGAAGTCATTACTTAGCAATGACTTACTTACTTACACAATTGGACACGTAACAGACAATGAGTGGTGGTGAAGCAAAGCTTACAATAGTTTCCATTGATAATATCAACACAGGTTTGACAGAATAATGCATAGCTTCCTACACTAAGTAGGACATTGAGGTAAGTAATTGTTCGGTCTGTACTGCTGGCATAGCTGCCCTCTGATCCTTCACACTCCTTGTCAGTTCATCCTTAAGTCCTCTGATCATACCTGTGTTGGAGGTAGTTTCCAGTCCCATGAGGTTTCCATATCACATTCCTCTGGCCTTTGGAGCATGTTGTGCACCTTTAAGATGCAGGGTTCAATGTCCCAGTATTCTGTGGCACATGGCCCCAGAAGATGTACAGAGACTTGAACCAATGTCACCCATTAGGAGAGTAGGACCAGTTTAGGGTCCATATTGTTAGTAATTTTTTTCCCCTTGCTAGGATGTTGGTCCCCTTTCTCTACCAATAGTAATGTCCTTGTCTTCTTCAAGATGGATATGCTCCCCTTACCCTCTCTTGACTTGATTTTTCCATCATTATCACTTATCACTCTGGTAGCAATGGCTGCTGATTTGTGGGGCGTTCAGCACAGCAGTCACTAAATGATCCTCACTCTTGAAAATCTGATCCCAACTGAAATGAGAATTCCTCTTTCAAAGTAGTATTCCAGGGATACAGATAGAGAGATTGGTGTGTGGATAGTTCATGGGCCCTAGTCAGGTTCTCTACTGCATTGCTTGGAAGTCTTGTTTAGCAGCTTGAATGACCTAAAAATATACGTTTGCCTTCATCTTGGTGTCTACCTTTACAGTGGTGGGTTCATATGGTATTTGTCCTTTTGTAAATGATAACTTCACTCAACAGGTTGATTTTCTGATCCCTCCATGTCATGAGGGGGGTTCCATGATTTCAGCACTTTTTTAGGGATGTGTAATTTTCCATAGTCTTCCATACTAGTCTATTTATCCATTCTCCTACAGATGGGAATTTTGACTGTTTTCAGCTTCTTGCTATTGTGAACTCTGATGTAATGAATATGGGAGAGCATAAATCTATTCTTGATCTATTTTATTTGGGAGGGGGGTATGTGCCATGCTATGTTATTCCTGGGTCCTATGAAATTTCTTTTTTTGTTTGTTTGTTTTTTTGGGGCGCATCACTGCACTCTGGTGGTCGTGGGAGCTATCCAGCCTTGCTCCTGAAGAAATTTCTATTGTCAGTTAAGACTTCAACTCTTGACATCAGTATAAAGTCCCCTTATTCCCTCTTTGATACTGCAAATCCTGTGTGTAGTAGACCAACATGTAACCAGTCTGCCCCCACGCTCCTCTTTATGTAGAATACAAAACTCTCTTTTATTTCTTCTGACAGATAGACTACTTATATACTTGCATTTGTTACACTAAAGCCCATTTTAACTCAGAAGTAAGTCTTAATATGGACTTGAAATCTAAAATCATTGTGGGAGGTTGCATTTTTTAAACTAATGAATATTTTCTCTTTGTGGCAAGATAAATTATATAAAAGAAAAGAAAACAGTCCCTTAAGTGTAAATTTCATTTTGTTGTCTCATATTTTAGACTATGTTTTCTTTCTAGCATGAGAAATATATTTCAAAATCTTTGCACCACACCAAGTAACTCCTCTGTCCCTCTTAGCATCGGGTAATTTTTAAAGCTCTTTTCAGCAACATCGCTCCCATATAGACCCAATTCACTGTGCTTCCTCCATAAATAGTGATAAATGAGTAGAGCAGTGACCTTTTATAATGAGAAATATCACAAGACTGCCTTTCTCACAGTATTTCAAGTGCATCTCCTCCTGAAAGATCATAAGAAACAGTCTTTTATGCTTTTCTCTATAAAAATGGTCAGCTCTTGAATTTTGTGCTGATTCTTGCATGTATAGAAACCAGTAAGATAAAGCTAAACTATATTCTATTAAAACACTCAAAGGATTTAAATTCCATTCACATATTTTATTTAAATGAACACAGCCATGAAAATAAAGTGGAGCTATTTGCTTTATTTTATTTTTGATCAGTCAAATTTTTTATATGTTCAAGCCCTGAGTTATAAAGTTCTATCCTAAATACATTGAGTTTGAGAACAATAGGAAGAATTTTATAATGAATGTAGCCTATGAGAAGAAGGCCCCACCCTCATCACAAGCATAAAAATCAGCATTTATATTAAAGTACAATTTTATCTTTTTGGCCAGCCTAGGCAGAACCAAAGAACCTAGATTAAGGGAGAGTTGTCAATCAATTTCTCATGGTAGAACCATTCTTACTCCAGTCATGTTGGACCAATAAATGTCATTTTTATTCTTTCAGGAGGAAAATTATTCCTGTTGTTTTCTTTAGCTCTCCTCTACAATATTAAAACTCACCTTAAGCTTCTTGGATAGACAGTATGATAATAAATATAAATTTAAAAAGATTGCACGTTTGTTTCAGTATTTCAGATTCTTATAAGAAAGAACACTGCCACCATAATAATAGTAGGCAGCATGAAAAAAGTATCTTTTGAAATACACAAGTGTGTTGAAATTTAAGGAAGAGAGAGTTTCAAGTCATGCAAGGCAGAGATTTGTTAAGATACTAAATGGAGCCACATACAAATGAAAAACGCTGTAGGTGAAAAGGCAGGGCACATGGACAAGAAGTTGATGGCAGCATTGACAACATCACAATACAAGTATGTGAAGAAAAGAGCTATCAGATAATATTCTGAGCCCAACATCTCAGGCCAAGGAAGGTGATCCCCTAATTTTATGATATCATTTTAAAGAGCTGCTGTGTAGACACTGCTGTTTTCACCATGAGGGTGCATAGATACTCTCTATCACTCTACCTTCCCATGGTCTCAGAGTAGTAGCATGAGAACAGCTTTATCAGTAGGAAAGGAAATAGCCTGGACTTCACCATTAAAAATGTCAGTTCAGATGCCATTCGTTTTTGTGAGGCCTAGGAAAGCCCTCTGTGCATATTCAGGTTCATTTGGAGGTCAGGGATTGTAGTTGTTGTTGTGGGGAAAAGCGACTATACAGCGAGAGGTTTACAGTGGCTGCATCTATTCATACTAGGTGAGGAGGAAACATTAGTCCGGGCCAGCCCATTCCAAAACCCTTCGGAGATACCCTGGGCAAACGTCGTCACTTAAGGTACTATGTAAGAGAAAGGTTTATGTTATACTAAACAGGATAGGTAGCACCAAGTATATCATAGCATTTGAACAAGGATACGGTAGAAAAAATATGGCTTCTGGACAATGGATTATAAAGAATCTATCTAGTACTTCTTTTTTTTTCTATCTAGTATTTCATTGACAATGAGAAGGCAACAAAAAAGGTTTAAATCCTGAAGATTTATGATCAAAATGTTTCTTGAGAAATTAATCTAGCAGTTATGTGTAGGGTGATATATACGAATGCCTGGAGTTGAAGATACTAGCTATTAGGAGTTATCTATTATTAAAGATTTGTACCAAAAAAGTGACAGTAAAAATTGGAAAAGGACAAGATGAATATGTAGGAAGTTATTAATAATGAAGTTATACCCCAGTTTGAGATGGTAGAGTGAAAGATTCTTCACTTGACTTCCAAGCTAATGGAAAATGTTCCGAAGAGAGAGCATCAGCACAAATGAGAGATTTCATTTTAAATGATTATGTTTTAAAGCTTATGGCACATTTAAGAGAAAGTGTCAAGCAACAGATAGTAGGAGTGGGGCTTGGTGTTTGGTTACCTCTGAGTTGCTAAATGCAAGGCCAGAAGTTTACATCTATCAGCTGCTTTGGGGGAGGAAGGCAGGACTTTCTGCTTTTGTAAAGAGGTGAAGTTTTGGAAACCTACATGAGCAGCTGTACTCTGTCCTACAGGGTCTCTATGTGTAGGCACTAACTTGATGACAGTGAATTTGAATTTTTGGTGGGCTTTAGGATATAGTGAACTGGAAGCTGCCATCATAAGGACAACTATGATTGATGATGCCTTCAATTTAAAGGGTCTAAATTGAAAGAATCTAGATTCCAAATAACTATCCATCTGTCACTTTTCTTTCTTTTTTCTTTGTGTTGTCATAGCCAGCATGTGTAGTTCTGTAAAGAATGGGGATTCCATAACATTCAATTATGCTTGCACAGAACTGATACATAGAGAGGTAGTCATTTGGATAAAATAAGGGGATATTTTAAAAAGTGCACTCAGGATTGTATGCTTGTGTTTTACTTATTTAATCTGTACATTGAACTAAGCATTTTAGAACTGAGTTACAGGAGGAAGAATGAATATATCATCATAATTGGAGGGCAATTCATGAACCACTTTGTGTGCTCCAGAACATAAAGAGACCTTAAATATTAGCAATTGAACCAACAAGTAACAAAAAAAATGTAAAGGTATTGAATATTTTATTCCTCCTGACCAACAATCAGTGCTATGAAAACAGCAGTATAGATAGATAGATGATAGATAGATAGATAACATGGGACAAATCTATGCTAAAGAAATCTTTAAAATGAAGTGATCCCATTGATGACTAAGTGCTCCTAACTCAAATTATGGTATTTTTAATGATCTTATATGCATGCAAAAGTTTGACCATATGGCTGAGCCCCGGTGGCGTAAGTGGTTGAGTGCGGATTGTGGCTCATGGGCTTGGCGGTTCAAATCCAGTGGCAGCTCTCAGGAGCAGCACTGGGTAGTACCCACGACCACCAGAGGCAGTGATGCCCCCAAAAAAAATTTAAAAAAAGATTGACAATATGAAAAGAAGAGAGGGTATTAACTAACACATTCAAATAATGATGCTGGTGAATAAGAACATGCTGTAATTCCAGAAGAATTAATATATCCATATTGAAGAAGAATAGCCAGAATATTCCTTAGAAGTGAAGATGGTTAGATTTTGTCTTGATTAGTTTTTTAGAAATCATTTTATTGGGGGCTCGTATAACACTTATCACAATCCATGCATCCATCCATCATGGCAAGCACATCTGTACATTTGTTGCCATCATCATTCTCAAAACATTTGTTTTGTAATTGAACCCTTGGCATTTCCCCCCTCCCGCCCAACCACCCCTCCTCCCTCAGGAACCCTTGATAATTTATAAATTACGATTTTGTTATATCTTACACTGTCCAACATCCCCGTCCACTCACTTTTCTGTAGTCAGACCCCCACAGAAGAAGTTATATATAGATCCTTGTAACTGGCTCCTCCTTTCTACCCCAGCTCCCCTCCATCCTCCCAGAGTCTCCACTCTCACCACTGGTCCTGAGGAATTCATCTGTCCTGTATTCCCTGTGTTTCCAGTTCCTATCTGTACCAGTGTACATCCTCTGATCAAGTCAGTCAGGGTGCAGTGTTGCAATAATGAAACTTACAACTTTCCTCTGGTTTTAAATGCTTCCTCTCCCCTCTCCCCCATCATAATCCCAATCCTACCTAATAAATTTGGCGAGATTCCCTGTGGACATATTAATAATACCTTCCCCTTGGGTGAGTTAGTGTCCTGCTTTCACACTACCTATTCCCCTCCACCCACTCCCTCCCCCTTCTTTCTAGTTGATGCCATATGTATCCTGAATTTGATCAGGCCCCTGCCATACTATCAGGACCTCACTCCAGGAATGCTTGTATACAATAGGTTTTTCCTTATGCCCTTTTTGCATTTTTTAAGCCTACCTCAGTGGATTCATATTGGACGTGTCCTTTTGTGCTTGGCTTACTTTGCCTAGCATAATTTCCTGCAGTTCTTCCCATGCAGTAATGTGCTTCATATATTCATCTCTGCTTTTGAGTGATGCACAGTACTCCATTGTATGTATGTACCACAGTTTTGTAATCCATTCATCAGTTGATGGAAATTTGGGTTGTTTTCTTTCAATGCCTTGCAATTGTGAACTGTGCTGCAATGAACATTGGAACACAGCTGTCTGGCCATGATTTGTTTCTTGCCTCTTCTGGGCATATTATCCAGTAGGAGGTTTGCTGGGTTATATCGTAGCTCAATTTCCTTCTGTTTTAGATATCACCAAATTGATTTCCATGACGGTTGTACATACCTACAGGTCCACCAGCAGTGAATGGGAGTTCCTGTCTCCCTACAGCCCCTCCAACACTTGTTGCTTTCAGATTTTTTGAATTGGGCTGTCTTTGAGAGTGTTAAGTGATACCTCATTGTTGTTTTAATTTGCATTTCTCTAATGGCTAATGATAAGGAACATTTTCTCCTATAATTATTGGCCATATCTCCACATGAAACTTCTGTTCCAGTCCTTAGCCCACCTCCTCAAAGGGTATGACAGTTATTTAATCTGGTGTCAATTTGAGGATGAAGAGTTTTGGGGTGGACTCTAGCCTGTTTATCTGGAGATAGCCAATGAGACCTCTGTGTGGGCATGATCTCTTTTGAGAATTCTGGGAAATCTGGTGCTTCCTTCTTGGAAACCGGAGACACTCTCACACTCCCTTGGAGATGTTCTACTTACAAGACACATGCTACAATGCTGATAGATCCCATGCCCTGGGAACTGAAGGAGCCACATGGAGACCCCTGCCAGCACTGAGATGTTTACAGCATCACTGGATCTAAGGGCTTTTATTCATTGGTTTGTGAACCTTCAGCATTTGGCATGTGTCTTGTCAATCTTAAGAGAACTCTGTAAATTGTTATCAGACATATGGATAATATCAGACTTTGGACTGGACTGGGTTGGGATATTTTCTTAATGTACAATTGCTCTTGTACACATAAAACTCTTTCTTATACACATATGAGTATTTATGAATTTGTTTCTCTATTTTACCCTTACTAACACAATGGACAATTCATTTTTTCCATTTTGGAAGTTAACAAAGCATTGTAAGTTTTAGTAATAAGGCCTCTGTCTGATTTGTCATTGCTAAAGTTTTTAGCAATGACAGTGGGGTGTTTTAGCCAGTCAGTGGGGTGTTTTATTACTCTCAGTGAATTCTTTTGATGTACATAGGTGTTTTATCTTCAATATATCCCAATTGTTAATATGTGCCTTGTCTCTGATTGTGTCCTTCTTTATTTCTGAAAGCCTATGTTTTCCCTGCACCAAAGTTCTCAGGTTGGTCCCAATTCCCTCACTGATGGCCATAATAGTTTGAGGTTTTACCTACATGTCTGTGATCTACCTTGAGTTTAGTCTTACACATGCAGTGAGATAAGAATCTTGCTTCATTTTTCTGCATGTAGATATCCATTTTTGCCAGTCCCACTTGTTAAAGAGACATCTCCTTCCCATTTGATATATTTTTTGGCCCTTAAGATCAGTTGTCTCTATGCTGATGATTTTTTTTTCTGGGTTTTCAGTTCTTTTCCTTTGGTCTGAGTATCTGTCATTATACCAATACCATGCAGTTTAAACACCATGACTGTATAATATGTCCTAAAGTCAGGTAAAGCAAACACTTCCACTATGTGCTTTTTCTTGAGGAAGTCTCAGCTAATCCTGGGCTTCTTCAATCTCTATATGAAGATGATATTCAGTTTATATATTACTTTGAAGAAATATGAGTGTAATTATATCAGGCTTGCATTAAACTTAGATAGTTCCTTGGGCAGAATTGAAGTCTTTACTATATTGAGTCTTCTGATCCACAAGCATGGGATATTCTTCATTTGTTGAGGTCACTCTTAGTTTCTAATAATAGTGTTCTGTAGTTTTCCTCATATGAGTCTTTTGTTCTCTTAATCAGGTGTAAGCTTAGATATTTCAATTTGTGCTTGGCTATTGAAAAGGGTACCACCTTTCTACCTCCTCTTCCATGGTCTTATCTGATGTGTATCACATTCTGGTAGACTACTGTTTGTTGATTGTGTATCATGTCACTCTGCCATACTTCTACATTGCTTCCAGTTCTCCCCTTGTGGAGCTTTTGGAATTATATATATATATACACACATATATATATAAATAATAATCATAATGTCTGCAAATAATGATTGTTTCACCTCTTCATTCCCTAGCTGAATATCTTTGATGTCTTTTCTTTGTCTTATGCTATTAGCTAAGATCTACATTACCTTGTTAAATAAGAGTTGGGATAAGGAGCATCCTTGTCCGGCACCCTTTTTCCATGGGATTATGCTTGTCTTTTCTCCATTCACTACCATGTTGGCTGTTGTTTTTTTCATATATACCTTGTATTGTCTTGAGGAATTTTCCTTTCATTTCTATCTTCTTGAGTGTCTTAAACAAGAATGGGTGTTGCATATTGTAGAATGATATTTTTTGCATCAGTTGATATTATCATGTTGTTCTTAAAGTTTTTCATGTCAATCTGTCCGGTTAATTATACTAATGGTCTTTCATATGTTGAACCATCTCCCTGGTGTGATTTCTATTTGGTCACGGTGAATTATTTGTATTATATGTTTTGTATTCTATTGGTTAGTATTTTGTTAAGGATTTTTTCATAAATGTTTATTAGGGAGATTGATTTGTAGTTCTTGATTCTTGAGGGATTCTTGCCTCGTTTCAGTACTAGTTATACTAGCTTCACAGAAGGAGTTTGGAATTTTATCAACTTTTTCTATGATCTGGAAGAGTTTGTGCAGGATTTTGTCAGTTCATGACTGAATCCTTGGTAGAATTCTCTTGTGAAGCCAGAAAATTTTTCTATTGGTAATCCCTTGATAATCTTGTCTATTTCTTCTTTTGCTATGGGTCTGTTGGGATTCTTGACTTTTACTTGACTTGACTTTCAAGTGTAGGGAACGTTTGTTTTCCCAAGAATTTGTCCATGTCATGCAAATTGTTGAATTTATTGGAATTCAATGCATACTGTGCTGTGCAATTATCCTTTTGATTTCATTAAGGTATGTTGTATCTGGCAACTGCCTTTGCTGTGTGTGGCAGTTACATGCTTATTTTAATTTCATGATTGAGATGTAGGGGTGGAGTCTAGCCTATTAATCTGGAGATAGCTATTGAGTAGCCAATGAGGCCTCTGTGTGGGCATGGCTTTCTCCTGATATGTCTGGGATATCTCACAATATTTCCCTCATGAAGATGAGAAGCTATCTCCCCAGTTGTTGGAAGTTAGTCTCAGAGATGATTAATCATGGACAAGACAAGATGGGAGCATCTGAGGAGCTAGAGAAGCCACATGGCTTGGCCCTGATGGAGCCAGACCAAGGGCAAGCCAAGCATTGACCTCTAGAGGGTTTAAGACTTAGCATCAAAGGCATCTCTGAAGAGATTAACCTCACCTTGTCCTTAAATGGGTTTAGGCCACACCAAGACTTCTCTGGAGAAAGTAGCCCCACCCAGTCTTTTGGAGTACTCAGGATACTTATATCCTCAGAGAAGGTCAGACTGACTAATAAAGAAGGATAGTCTGTTTCCTTGGAAAATCCTGACTAGTAATTATTTTCAGAAGCTAAGGAATCTGGAACCAAGAAGATAACTCCTCTCTGGTATTGAATGTTAAAGAAAACCTGTGTTGACTGGAATGCTTGTTAGGTTTTCACCTGGATCTACTCTTTGAGTAGAAGTAGGAGAACTGTAGCAATAAAGAAATGGGTTGAATTTGTCCATTGACACCTATGGACTTGGTTCACAGGAAATAGAGGAGATGGGAGCGGGTTGACTGGTCTGAAGTTCATCACCTAGCACAAGAGAGAGAGGCATGTTGAGAATTTGTGATGGGACATTGGTCTAAAGGGAAGGCGACCAATGACTACCCTGGTGAGGCTAAGTAAGACAGCTCACATTGAGTTGACCAGAACTCAATCAGAGGAAGAGAAGCGATTTGAATCTGTGAACTGGTGGATATCACTGTTGACTTTATGGATGGCCTGTCATGATTTACCTTTGCTAATGGATGTACACTTCCTGAGTTTCCAACTGGAAAGAAGATTCTTCATGTTGAAAGGTATGATTGTTTCCTCAGAGCACTGGGTTGATGAAGTGGGCAATATAGAAATTAGACACCAAAATGGGGTAATAAAGGCACCAGGTAGTCATTTTACAAACTCTCATAGGTGGTGGAATATATATTCATAGGATCAAGGTGCAGATATTTTGTCACTACAGTTGTAAGGCACAGGATATCTTTTGTTTTGTTCACTTATAGGATATTATTTTTAAACGATGGTGACACATGTTGAATTATATGCATTTTAATTTTATCCTGTTAGATATAGATATGATTTTATTGTTTATTTGAAAGTTAGATGTGGTTACAGAGTTATGTGAAAGTAAAATTAACAAGGGGTGGTCTGTGGCAATCACAGGCTTATGTTAATTTCATGATTGAGATGTAGGGGTGGAGTCTAACCTGTTAATCTGGAGATAGCCATTGAGTAGCCAATGAGGCCTCTGTGTGAGCATCAGATTTCCCTGATGTGTCTGGGAAATCTCGCAATATTTCCCTCGTGAAAATAAGAAGCTATCTCCCCAGTTGTTGGGAGTTAGTCTCAGAGATGATTAATCATGCACAATATAAAATGGCAGTGTCTGAGGAGCCAGAATAGCCACCCGGCTTGGCCCTGATGGAGCCAGACCTCTGAAGCTGGAGAAGCTATATGGAGACCCCTGCTAGTGTTGAGTTGCTTCTACCACCATTGGATGCTGTTGATGAACCTGAGCCCTGGAAGAGAAGAGCCATGGTGAGACCCCTGCCAGCGCCAGGATTCTGCACCACTGACCTGTGACTTCCTGAGTCAGAAGGAGACATTATAGACTGATATCAGGCATATGGGCTAATATTGCACTTATGACTTTGAACTGGACTGGGTTGGGATGTTCTATTCCTCTTGTTTATAAACCCTTTCCTTATATGCGTGTCTTTGAAATTTTTTCCTCTAGTCTACCCAGACTAACAAACTGTGTTCCATAAGTTTTGGTACATCGTTTTTTTATTTTCATTGATTTCTAGAAATTTCTTAATTTTGTCTCTAATCTGGGACATTATGCACTCCTTTTGCAATAGTTATTCACCCTTAAATTGTTTGCTCTTGTTTTCTTCATCTTCTTTTTGTTGACTTTCAGCCTTATGACACAGTGGTCAGAGAGAGGTTTGTATGACATCAATATGCTTACATTTATGTAGATTTGCCTTATGGTCTAGTATGTGGTTCATCTTCAAATATGTGCCATGTGGGCTTGAAAAGAAAGTGACTTTTTTTTTTGTATTTGGATAAAATGCTCTGTAAATACCAATCAGGTCAAATTTTCTAATTGTAGTGTTTAGATCTCTAGCCTTTTTTATTACTTTTCCTGTGATCTATCTTTCTCAGATAGCGGTATATTGAATCACCCACTATAATTGTTGAGGCAGTGATTTCTTTTTTCACCTTTTGAAATGCTTGGTTGATATATTCAGTGGGTCTCTCATTTAGGGAATATATGCTTAAAATATATGTCTACTGTTCCCTTGCTACCTCATGCCGATTCATGAAGTCCATGTGTCTGCTGTTGGCATTGGTTATCTTGTCCCTAAGGTCTTGTATTTCCCTTTGGTGTAGGGACTTTGTCTCCTCTATCATTTCATCCTTTTTCTGTATTGTTTCCCTCATATCCTGTATGATACCAAGAAGCATTCTAAAAATTCTTTCTGTGCCATATCAATGTCTGCTTCTTCTATGCACATCACTAAGTTCAGGACATCTTCTGCCATTACCCTTTGTTTCTCCCTCTTTTTCATTGAGGTCATTGGGGCTAATTGTTGTTTGTGTTGCCTTGTTTAGGGGAGCCAGGTGCCATTTTCCAGGGAGTCGAAGAGCACTCAACTCTCTCTGGGAGACCAAGAAATATTTCTTCGAACTGCCTGTGGCTAATTTCACTATGGAATTGGCCTACCACTTTATCCTCCTGTGGCTTCACTCTTTCCCTAGTCAACCAGTATTCTGTTATTTGTAGGGAAAGTTGGATGGTCCTTTCAGGGGACACTGGTTGAGTTGTTGTGGATCCACAAGGGGCGGCGTTATACTGGCTGATCTCACAAGAAGCTGTGATGATGTGAGTCACAGCAACTTTGGGCACCACAGAGGTTGTGTGAGAGTGTCTGCTGCAAGGGGAGTGCCACAGAAGTTGGTGAGTTGCCTGCTTGGGTGTAGAATACCACAGATAGTAGGCAGAATTGCCCTGGTCAGGTAGATCCCAACAGTGTTTGGGCAGAGCTTCTAAAGAAGCATGAAACTTTGGTGTTTGTTGGCTGAGCTGCCTTAGGCCATGTGAGGTACTGAGGCAGGCTGGAAGAAGCTCCTTCAGTCATGTGGGAACACAGAAAACAGATAGGAACTCCTGATCCACACCTGCAGGAATTCCTTGGGAAGAAGTTGGGCAGAATACCCCCAGGTGAAGGTTGGCCTGGATTTCCCCAGCCTCAGGGTATGCTGCACAGAGTGGAGCTCTTCCAGCTAGGTGGAGTGCAGGCATAAATGGCCTGGGCTAAGGGGAGTGGTCTGGAGGTCAACCTGGTGTTTGAGAAATAATGGAAGACACAAAGAGGGAAAACAAAAGCAAAAAGCCAAGCCCACTAAAACTGTGTAGAGAAAGAGAATAGAAAAAAGCAAAAGTAACAATATAGCTGAGCCCTGGATTCCAGAGAGTGGGATGCAAAGGTTTAATCCCTTCTCTGAACCAGTGACAAACTATAGCTGTGATGAGATAAAGCCCCTGTACTTGCTCAAATCATTCTGGCTCCAGCTGTGACAGTGGTGGGGCTAAGATCAAACCCCAGCCAGTCTCCACTGGACTAAGCCAAAGGTTCCCAGCACCTCAAAGTCTTATGGATCTGTGCCTACTTATCTTTATGGTGCTACTCCTGACATCTGACAGTTTGACTCTCTCTCTTAGTAACTTTCCTGAGCTGATTTCTGCAGAGTCTCCGGTATATGTTGCTCAGTTGCCATCTTTCTGCAAGTCCATCTTGATTAGTTTTTATATGCCATCAGAAGACTAGGTCCCTGAAGAAAATCACAGAGTTAAACTCAAGATCAATAAAAAAGATGGGGACCCAAAATGAGAAGAACTGACTCAGTGTTGACAACAGCAATCATGGATCCAAACCCAGAAACTCTGTGGGAAAAGTGCAGGGACAGACATTACACCATTTCATGATTTCATACGTTTCACATCTCTGCATTGGGGCCAATTCAATAATACCTAACAACAAAAAAGATTCAGAAATCAAGTGAATTCACAATTGATGAGCCAAGATTGAAAATATACTTGGATTATAGAGTGAGAATAATGCTTTGCTTTTGTTTTATTTTTAAATGAATGTTTAGATGGAAGAGCAAATAATTGTGGACATCTATCCACAATTCCTATGTAGATATGGGAATTCTGGGAAATAATGATAAGGTTCTTGAACAGACAACCGCTATTATATAATGAAGGAAAAATATTTTAGAAGAATCACAATTAGAATTATGTAGTTTTTCCAAGACATAGCTTAACTAGAAGTCCTCTATGTATATGACCCCGAATCAAAGCCCATCTAACCTGTCTCACAGAGTATCATGTAATTGTGTTCAGGCACTAGGTCTCAAGGATACTAGCTAAGTCAGGGAATTAAGTCTTAATCTGAGTCTTTTGAATCCCCCCCAAGCCTTTCTTTATCCCTTTGTTAAGAGCTGACCATTGCAAACACAGTCAGTCTTCTCAAGATTTAGAGTTTCTAGACACCCAAGCTGTGTAATAGACGATCTTTGCTTATAACAAAACATTATTTTTCTAGTTTGTGTCTGTCATCCAAAGAAATGTATCTGACTGAAAACAAAAGCCAAAACAAACAAACAAACAAAAAATCCCAATAGTTAATTTAACCTGTACATAGACTGTGAGAACAATGTAAAATGAGTAGTTATTAGAGGAAAGAACCGGACTTCATTTCTTTCTCATGCCTACACAAATAAAACAGAATCATTTGAATCTCCATTGTACCTAAATCTTGCAGCAGTGACCGGGCAATGAGCGCATATTTTTTTATGTTCATAGTGAAACAATAATATTAGATTAGAAATGCTGTAACAACAACAACAAAAACTTTCAATGAATTAATTCTGACTCAGCGATTTTGGATTTCTGAGGCAGTAAATATTTTGGGGAGCAGAAAATTTCATTTTTCTATTTCAGGGCATCTAGTGTGTTCAAACTGCTGTATTTACAGTAGGCAGTCCTAGACATAATCCACCACACCTTATTATTGTAATATGAGAAATGCTCTCTCAATGCAATTTTTTTTAATTTTACATTTTTAAGAATCATAGATTATCGGTCTAGAGGACAAATTTGGATCTTCAAAAACTCTAGAGAGGTTAAAAATTTCATTAATGCTAATGACTCTCAGTCCTATTTACTAGATTTATACTGTGTCCTGATGGTCCTTTTTCTTTGTAATTATGGTCTATTCCTTGCCCATAGGAATGGGAGATATGAAACAAGTGGCATTTTCTAATTTAAAATATCTAATCCCTTTTCTACAAATTTTACCCATGTCTCCCTTTGCAGTGTGATTCCACATTTTCTTCTGATAATTTCTTTCTTTTACCACCCACTTCCAAACTAAATTTATAAAAAGCCAGTGTTAATTTTCTATTCCTGCATAAAAAATCAACACCCTACCTTGAAGCACCTAACCATGAGGAGAGTGTGGGCACATGGAAGGATGCATGAAAAGAGAGAGATCCAGGGCCGGACACAACCAGAGCCAGCTTGACCCCATCCCTAGAAGTGGGTGTGGCAGAGAACAGGTTGGGGAAAGAACCGGCATGCCATAGCCACAGGGAGAAAGGCAAAAGAGAGAAAAAAAAAGAGCTGTTCTGGTCTCCACACTAGCCCACCTTGCTCAGAGGACCTAATGGGTCACAGAAAGGACTGGGTAAACATGTCACACTGTCTCCCTACTGAAGCAGACAGTGACAGAGAACATTTTGGGGTCACATGGTGGGGAAGCAATGTTGACTGATCCCCCAAATGAACCAAATTAAGAAGGGTTGGACACTTCCTGGTTGGACAAATCACTCCTGGTTGGACAGCAGGGAGGAAAAAATGATAGGTCCAACAGTTCTTGGGGGACTCGGAGGAAGGGAAGGGGGCATGGACAGATTCATGCACAGGGGCAACAAGTGGTCCAGAATCTGTGGCAAGAAGAGTGTGGGAAGTCTGATAGGTCTTAAGCAAGGGTAATATAACTGAGAGGAAGTATTGAAACTCAAATGAAGGTGGAGCGTGATGGTGGGACAGGAGGAGATGGAAGAATATAGAGGAAATAACTAGAAGGCAAAGGGCACTTACAGAGGTCTAAAAAGACATGTACATAACTAAATATAATTATTTATGATTAGGAAGGAATCAATTTAAGGACATATATTTATAGGTTCACTATTAAGGTAGCAAATGGACCTTTGACCCTCACCCAGGTGCTCCTTCAAGGCAAGAAAACTTGGTTTTATGAATCTGGTATTCCATAATACTCACTGGCCCAATATGATCAGTGAAATAAAATGGGTACATAGGCAAATGTGGTGAAGAAAGCTGATGGTGCCCAGCTATCAAAGGATATAGTATCTGGGGTCTTAAAAACCTGAAGATAAACAAAAGGCCATCAAGCTGAGTAGTGACTATGCCCACACGAAAGAAGTCCACCAACCAGTATGGCCATGAGGCATTGAAAGTATTACGTCACAGACATCAATAGAAAAAAAAACATATCACTGTGTGCACACCTTTCTGAGGCGAGCGCTGAGGACATGTGGGGCCATGAGCAAGAGTAGTTAAAAAAAGGTGATGGTGTATGGCTATCAAGAGATATAGCATCTGGGGTCTTCAAGGCTTGGGGGTAAACAAGCAGCCATCTAGCTCCAGAGCAACAAAGCTGACCATAGAAGAAGCACACCAGCCTGTGAAACCACGAGGTGTTGAAAGAATCAGATACCAGGCATCAAATAACAAAAATAACCAATATTTGCACACTCTTCCAATATGATCGCTGAAGATAAATGGGGACAGAGACTAACAGAGTGGGGGAAGTTGATGGTTCCCAGCTACCAAATGATAAAGCGTCTGGGGTCTTAAAGGCTTGAAGATAAACGAGTGCCTGTTTAGTGCAGAAGCAGCAATGTCCACATGGAAGAAGCACACCAGTCCGTGTGATCAAGAAGGGTCAAAGTGAGCAATATCAAGCATCAAAGAACATGAAACACGTCACTATGAATGAGGGGGAGAATAGGGTGGGGAACCAAGGCAATTTACAGAGGAGTCATGGAAAGGAGAAGGGTTAGTCAGGGAGCAATGAAGTAGCGATGAAACAAACAACTTTCCTCTAGTTCTTCAAGACTTCTTCCCTCTAACTATCATGATCCCAATTCTATTCTACAAATCCTAATGGACTGGGACAGGTCCACTGTATAGATGGGAACTGGAAATTCAGGGAACCCAGGACAGATGAACACCTTAGGACCAGTGGTAAGAGTAGAACTACCAGATGGGTGGAGGGAAGGTGGGGTAGAGAGGGGGAGCCAATAACAAGGACCTACACATAACCTCCTATCTGGAGGACAGTCATTGGAGGAGTGGGTGAGAGGAGATGTCAGGCAACATAAGTTATGACAAAATAATAATAATTTATAAAGTAATGAGGGGTTGGAGGGAAGGGGGCTGGGAAAGGGAAGGGATGAGAAGCTGAAATCAAGGGCTCAAGTGGAAAAGCAGCTATTTGGAGAATGATGACAATAGCAGACATGTGAAGGTGCTTGGCATAGTATGCATGTATGTATTGTGATAAGTGATGTATGGGTCCCCAATCAGATGATTTAAAAAACTGTAAAACATGTATTTATTTCAGATTTTCTATTGGTCAGGGAGAAAGATGGGCAATGAATAACTTGGTCATTTGCTTAGATGCTCACAATTCTAAAATCAAAATGATGCCTGGGTTTCATTCCTTGCTCGAGCTCAGAATTTTTTTTCACATTCATGTAGTTATCAAAAATTAACTCCTTTAAAAAAATCAATTCCTTTTAGCTGTAGAAGTCATTTTGGCTTGCTCCTATCATGTCAGCAGGATAGAATCTCTGGTTTCATGTATCCCTGATCTCTAGACATTCTTTCCAGGTGCTATCTAATTACCTCAGCCTCTCCATGACAACTGTCATTTGATTAATTTAATAGTACCTGATTAGCTACCTTAGCTACATTTGTGAAATCTCTTCAACTTTCTCATATAACACCTGTAATTGCATAAGTTATATAGCAGTAGTATATCCTATTCATGAGAAGCCAGTTACACTTTACTCAGCATTAGTTTAAAAAAGCACTATATTGGTTCATGTAATCAACCTAAGAGAAGGGATGAAGGTAAAAACAGAGGCTCTCTGGCATATCAAATTCAATTTCATTCTCTCCTTCGCTTCTCTGCCCACTTTTAGGTCCTACACTCAAACTTGCTATCTACAAGAGACTAGATCCATGATGGGGAAAGATTCTGGGCTTACATAATCATAGACTTGAAAACTGAAAGAAGGCTCTTTTCTTTTCATTTTGAAATAATACCATAGAGAGATTGTTATTTCATCAATTACAATTTACGTCACTTAAGAGTAAGAGGAAAGTTATTTGAAACAAATATGAGAATCAGTGACGTGCCCATCATAGCAATTGTTACAAATTGAAGAGCCACTTCCAAAATTTATGAGAGCCTAAACCAGGTGGTTGTAGTTTTTTCCCTGCTAAAGACAGAGAGGAAACACTTGGAACTATGGAAATTGGAACAATCTCTAAGACTTTTGTGCCTGGCGATAGAAGCACAGTGCTTGTTGATGGCCTAGAAAAACTATCCCAACTCTTGCGTGTTTCTACGGAGTTTAGGTGGTGCACCATGGGTTACATGTTGAACTCACCATAAGGCTGTCTGCTCTGTGAAAGAAAAATGAGACTTTGAAATATTGACAGCCTCAGAAACCAAAAGAAACAGTTTCATGCTGTTCTATAGTGTTGCTCCGAACTGAACTTGATTCTGTGAGCACATCACAATTACAGTATGTCATGATTTCTTGAAATTGGAACATGTTCTTCTTACTGTCATGCACATTGCTCATGGCAAGTTCGCCAACTACTAGTTTGCAGCGCACTTTTTAAAATGTACAATCTTTTCACTTTGTTATCTTGTACCACTTACTCCACATTTTCTTTTTTAATCAATGCCACCACGCGCCTATGTGGAAGCTTGTGAGAAAAGGTAGGAAAAGCACAGTCCAGACTTTTCTGACTTCACAGGCTATTTTTCTTCTGAAAATATCCTTGATGAAGTTACGGTAAGTTCATCTGTTAGCACTGGCTGAACTGGACACACACTTGTTGGCATTGTGGCTGTTGAGTCACTTCTTCTCCCAGCAATCCTCCCTGCGCACAACAACATGGGGCACTGCCTGGTCACGTGTCACTGTCACCATTGTTGCTGCGTATGTGTCCGTTCCACTGTTATCACTTCATTTTTTGGAAAGTCTTCCTCCTGATGGTTGATTCTCTATTTATCAAGCATGTTGTCTTCTGGGTAACATGTATAACATCAGTGACATCACGGCCACCATCATTAATTCCAAGGAGAATTTCTCTGTATTTCTTCCAAGACACATGTGTCTGTTTATCTGGGAGTTCATGGCATAGACAATGTTCTTGCACACCATCATGCAAAGGCATGGATGCTTCTCTGACTCCTTGTTCATGTCCCATTTGGGACATGCATACATACAGTTGAAAATGCCATGATGTGGAGCAAGCATACCACAGATTTTGAAGTGGTTATTTTGTTTTTGAACATTATTAAAAAGTATTTGCAAAACATCTGTCCAGTGCAATGTATTGGATGATTTCTTTCTATTTTTGAAAACCCTCCATTGAGTGCTCTTACAACTCTTTTCAGAATCCATACATTCATTATCTCAAGAACATTTATACATATGTTGACATCATTGTTTCAAGAGACTTATTTTCTATTGAGCCCTTAATGTAAGTTCCTTTCGCCAATTCCCTCCCTTGCTCACCTTCTCAGCCCATGATAAATTATTATTACTTTCATATCTTACACTGACCACTTGCTGGATTTCTTGACTGGTGCTTTCATGAAAGTTGATGGAGAGGCAAAGAAATATAGATTCCTTCATTACTTTTTCCATTTTTCAGATGCTACGGTTGTGAGGATTTATGTTTTATGTTGAGATATAATTTTCCTTGGTGAGTGTAAGCAAAAGGCTCTTCCATCCGCATATCACCAGCTGTTAATGAGTAGTCCTTTAATACTTCTGCTATGACCTTTTTCTCAGCTTCTCAGATTATTAACATACATATTGAAATGTCATAATTAAAGGACACAACTCTGGTGTATAACTTTTCTTCTAGCTTTCTATCAGACAATGTTCTGTTTCTATATGCAATATTTTCACTGGCTAAGAGTTTTTAAGAATGTATTTCCAGGTTCCTCTTTCTTGTCTACCTTTGTCTCAAAGCTTCACTGAATTCTGAGTACCATGGGTGACCCTACTAGTATTTGAAATACTTCTGGCACAGCTGTTGGTATCATCTTAATGTGCAAACCACCAAAGAAGGATAAAATGAGAGTTGATGGGTGGGCCTTCAAACTATTGTATTTAAAATTTTCTCATAATTCCCAGTGTACTTATAAATATTCAGGGCCTACTAAAATTATTATAAAATAAGACTCTTTAATGTAAGAGAACTCCCTCTTGGACTGGGAGCTAGTAGGAAATGTTGTGGGCTATTATTATCAAATTAAAAACTTGAAGAAGAAAATTGAATATAGCTGGGCTGAGCCCAGGTGGCGTAAGTGATTGAGTGTGGGACTGCAGCCTGCAGGCTTGGCAGTTCAAATCCAGCGGGCTCTCAGGAGCAGCACTGGGTAGCTCCCACGACCACCAGGGGCAGTGATGCTCCCCCTCCCCCCCCAAAAATGAATGTAGTTTATTTTCACCAAAGGTTTCTTTGATAGTTCTTTAAAAATAGTTTAGAAAAATTCTTCTGTAGTTTAATATTTTAATTTAACTAAGTCCATACTTAATGATTCCCTCAGATTTTCCAAGGATAAACACGATTTGTATCTCACATAGTGAAATACAGGAAATGCTTTTGAAAGTGTAGCCATGCCTAGGGAAAGGATAGTACTAAGTCTATTGTTCTCTAGTGGATATGAAAGTGAAGAACTCGGGACATAGTAAAAATATCTGAAACTGGCAACGGATTTCTCTCTTTTACTCATTCCTACTCTGACTCTTCTCTTATGACTGTCTAAGTACTTTGTTCCTAATCTCTATGTCCACAGAACACTCAGAGGGTAGTGAAATTATTTCTATTTTGTTGGTGGAGATGTGTACATAAGTATCCTAGAATGACAGGACTACTTGGAGTAGAACCTAAACCTTGATTCCTTGATTCACTCCTGGTCTGAGGCTAAGCTTCAATGGGTCTTCCCATATGTGAATATACTTCACAGCTCAGACCTTGCCTCATTCCTCACTCTTGTCACACTTCTCTTTGCTTGCCAGTACGACTTCCGTCATGTTGACTTCTGCCATCTCTCCATGTTTGTGAGAAAACTTGGAGAAAATTCCCCAAAATTTTTCCACAGGAAGGGAACATTTATTTACTTTCTTATTTTCTAATTACAGAAATAATGCATGGCTGTTTTCATAAGTAAAATATTTTAACATATATGAAGTACAATACTAGGATTTCATCCATCAGTGCTCCAATCTCAACTATAACATACTTTGGTTTTCTCTTCTATAATTTGTTTTTTTTTCTTCCTCATATATGAATATACCCAATTGATGGATAGCAGAATCATATACATGCAAGTTTTATAGCATCAAAAGCACTGGCACTGGCACAGGACTTGACATTCTGGCAAAGACAATGGGAAACAGTATAAATATATGATGGTAATGGTGAGACAATATGGTAAATTTCCTAAGGCAGATACTGAAGGCAGGGATTTAAAAGCTCAGTAAAATGGGTATGCCCAACACAAAATGCATTCTCAGAAAGACTGGAAATGATCCCAAACTTTCAGTTTAGGCTGTCTGCAAGGCTCAGTGTCAGCATTCCTAAGCATTGAAGGGAAAGTCCAGCACAGAGCTAATCTGCATGAAGAAAGAAATGCATCCACATGATCTGCTCTTTGTCCACAGAGATCTATGTCAAGACTTTAGTTGGGGGCTGAGCCCTGGTGGTGTAAGTGAGTGAGTGCGGGACTGCACCTGCGGGCTTGGTGGTTCAAATCCAGTGGTGGCTCTCAGGAGCAGTGCTGGGTAGCTCCCATGACCACCAGAGGACAGTGATGCCCCAAAAAACAAAAACAAAGAAACTTTAGCTGGGCATAAAAGAAAACTAGAGACTTCAGAGAGCATGCATAATAAGCACAGTCATCACAACCAAAGTTTGAAAAAAAATTACTAAAAGGCTAGACTATAGCTCTAAAATTTTTTAAGCAATCCTGAATAAGGAATATGAAGAATCAAATTTCCAGAATTATTATGATAATCAATTTTTCAAAGCAAAGATTTTACTGAAGAAATATATCCTTAGAATACCCAAGTTAAAACTTAATGTAAGCAATAGTACATTCTGATGATCGACTTGCACAAGAGACTTGACAGTGTATATGAAAATATTTATTACCCTTTTTGCCATCTATCTCTGTCTAATAGCTTACTTACAAACTCTTTTTCAGAAATAAAGAGTTAAAGAAATACATTGTAAGTATCTCATTAACAGAAGGCATCCCCTATTTTCTTTGTGTACTATTTATCTCAAAATAGATTATCAATACTTTTAACAATAGGATTAAGTAAATAGCTAATTATTATATATTACATATGTGGTGGCTTCAGATATGAGTGTTTAGCATATAGTATGCCCATTAGTACTTTGAACAGTCCTATGATTTGAATCCTCAAATTCTACTTTTACAGAGAAGAAAAAGGATATAGAGTGGATAAATATGGTGAAATGATAATGAATAGTTTAAAAGAGAGAAACAGGACAGGGTTTGTGGAAAGAAACTAGACATTGAGGAGGCTGAGGTTTTTGGCTTTTTAAATTATTCAAGTTGTGTCATCTAGCATCAGAGGCCTTGGGAGTCGTGTGGTTAAGTGCTCAGCTGCTAACCAAAAGTCTGACGGCTTGAATTTGCCAGCAGGAGAAAGCTGTGATCTTCCATGTCTGTAAAGATTTACAACCTTGGAAAGACTATTAGGTAGTTCTACTCTGCCCTGAGGGGTCATTGTCTCAGAATCAGATTACCAGCCTGGGTTTTGTTATTGTTGTTCCCCCTTCAGTTTAACTAGCATAGACGACATATTATGCCAGGAGATAAAGAGCCACACACAGCTACAACTACATTGCATTTTTCTCCTGGAAATGACTATCACTCAACTTTGATTGCAGCACAGTGTTAGATTATGATTTGGGATGCACACAACATATCCATATTTAAATCATGAATTATGAATCCAGGAGTAGAATTGGATAGAGACAATTTAGTGTCCTCAAACGTAAACTCACTCTGTTACGTGGATTCCATCTCAGTGACCCCAGGATCAAGGAGAGCTGCTCCATTTAAATGAGGCTATCAGTCGTCAAAGACTGTACATCTTCACGCCTTTCTCCCACGGAGGAGCTGATTGTTTCAAACTGCTATCCTGGCAGTTTACAGCACATGATGTAACTCATTAGGCCACTATGGCTCTTACACAGTCTCTATAGAGAGGGTCTATTGTACACAGGATGCTATGAGTTGGAACTTAAGCAATAACAGCTGACAGCAAAATAATCAACTGGAGGGGTTATTTCTTACTCTATCTTTTGTTTATACTTGCATGGGTTCAAAGCAAGAGATTGATTATGTAAATTGATACCACATTAAAGATATGCTATTAGAACTAAAATTAATATTAATTATATTTCTATTCATGCCCAGGCCAAGATTACACTAGCCTATTCTAAGAAACAAGAACTTCAAATATACAGTTTCGTAATAAAATTAAGTGTACTAGTTCCACTCTCCTTGGTCTTGAGTCATCACAGATAATTTGGACAGTTGCTAATGGGATTATTATATGGCTATTAATAGATGCAGATACTCACTGAGAAATAGGGAATGAGATCACAGTGGCTCTAAAGCCAAGTGATTGTTTTCCATCTTCTAGTATTACTGTTCCTTTGTTAAAATCTAAGATAAAGGCACTTGATCATTTAATGTTTCTAGAATATTTTCCAAGCTAGCATCATTATATTTCCTTTATTATTTACAGCAAGAGGCATAATGTTTCAACAAGTGAAACAGTTTGGAGATGTGAAAATAAAAAAAATCAATACTTTTAATATCAGCATATGTTTCAATATCACTCTGTAATGAAATATTGTGTGCTTCTTTTTGCATTATTCTGTGTCTTTAAGTAACAGTATGTACATGTATATATAATACTGAATTATGCTGTGTATATTAGTTTATAATTTTATTTTCTTAATATATGGTCATATCCAATTAATGTACATAGACCTATATGCTGTAGAGGCTGTATGTTATTTTTCATGAATATATAAGTATTTATTGAATGATTGTTCTATTGATGAGGTTGATGGCTCATTCAACTACTTGTCATCACAAAGAAAGAATATCACCAGCAATAATTTTAAAATATAAAACAACTGTTTTGATATCAAAATTGTTAGCATTACATGGACATATATAAATATCTATACAATTACAAATGCTACTGAATTGCCTGAAGATGAACTTATTATATGAAGGATACGTTGAATCAACTATATTTGCACAAAACAACACCTCTAGTTGCTTTCTGTGAAAAACACACAGAAACAAAAGTGAAAAAAGGAATAAAATAAATAATCAGACAAATTTCTCATCTGTGAAGGGCTATGAGGTGGAGTAAGTCTCTTAGTAGATTTAGTAGACTTAGTTTAACTTAACTCAAACTGAGTTTGTAGACTTTATATACATATATATAATTGTATGTATGTAATTATATATGTAATTGCCCAGTCCTGTAGTATCCTCACACTCCTTGCTTTGTTTGAGCCCATTTTGTCATTTCTGTGTCAAGGACCTTTCCCTTTTCTGCTGATACTCAATTCCACTGCCTCAATGTTCTTCTTTGGTAATTGATGCCTCCTGTCAACAAGTCCAAAGTACATGGGACAAAGTCTTACTGTCCCTGAATCTGAGGAAAACCATGTTATGCTTCCAATACAAATGTATTGGTTCTCTATTATGTTCATGGTATGTTCTCTGTTCTTCACCAACATCATAATTCAAAGGCACTGAGTCTTCTCTGGCCTCCCTTATTCATTCTCCAACTTTCACATGCATATAAGTTGCTTGAAAATCTCATGGCTTGAGTCTGGAGCACTGCAGGCTTCAAAGGGGCCCACTGCTCTGTAGCATTTTAGAGGCCTGTGATGAGACATTACTTCATTCCTTAACTGTTACATCCAGGGATGTTAACTGTGGATCCATATAAAGTAAAATAAATGACAGTCTTTGACAGATTTAATATTTTATCTGTTTATCATGATATAATCTATTAATCCAAACCATACGGATTTTGGTATATTTTATGTTTATATTTGACCCATACTGCAGGCTGTAGTCTTTGATCTTTATTAAAAAGTGCTTCAAATTTTCTTTGCTTTGTGAAAGAATATCACGTTATCTGCAGTCACAGGTTGACAATGAGTCTTCCTGTAAAACTGATGCCTTAGTCGTCTTCACATGGTCCAGGTGTCAAGACTCCCTGCTGAGTATTCATGTTGAGCAAGGAAGGTGAAAGATGCAATTCAAATACCTTTACTGGAAACCAGGTAGGATTCCCTTGACTGCCTCAGTCTAAGTATGCATTTCACATGAGCACAAGTTAGAATTCTGGAGTTCCCATTCTTTACAGTGTTATCCACAATTTGTTATGACCCACATTATCAAATTCCTTTGCAAAGTCAATAAAACTCTGATATTCTGTTCTTTCTACCAAGAGCCACCTGTTTTCAACAATGCTATCCCTTATTCCCTATTCGCCTCTAAATCTGAGTTGGATTGTACGTAGTTTCTGTCTATATATTGCTGCAGCTGTTTCTGAATTATTTTCAGGAAAAATTATTTGTGGGTGTTTCTAACAGCATTGTTCAATGATTTCTACATTCTATCGAATAACATTTTATTAGAGGAAAAAGTCTCTATTTCAACAAAGCTGTAGGACCTACTAACCTCATCATCTAGGTTTGGATGTTAACTTGGGTTCTGAAGATGCTTTATTTAAAGAAGTTCAGACATAAGATTATCTGTGGGAAACCCTGTGATGTACTGGGTTGGTCATTTTGACAAAAACCGCAGGAGATAGCTTTGACTATGATGGTAATGATCAGTGAGATCAGCATGGCATTTTTTTTTTCAATGGAAGACACTAGAAGAAAGCACTTAAAAACTGAGGAAAATATGAATGCCAAAGTAAATACATTATGCAGTGTTTGGAAGCTCTTAGATTATACTATATATGGAGCACTGGAGGACACATCAATTCCAAGGTCACGGGACAGCACTAGTGTGAAAGGCAACAAAATCCCTAAGAATTTAAGTGCTTGTTCTCCTCTCTCGTACAGAAATTATACTAGCAGAGGCATTTGTTCAACTACATTCACTGAAAGTAATGGGGAAAATGATAACTACATAGATATAGTTCCTGTGTTGTTAATATCACAGGAACCACAAGACAACTCACTGCCATGGAGTTGATTCTACAGGACCAGGAGGAATTTCCCCTTTGGGTTTCCAGCACTTTAATTCTTTATGGAAATAGACAGCTTCATGTGTCTCCTGTGGAGCAGGTGGCAAGTTAATAAAATGATTCTTTTAAAAAAAATGAAGTTGCACAATGAAACATAAAACAAGACAAAACAAACAAAAAACCCTGGTGACTTTTATGGCTAGCATCTAGTGCTTGGCCCGCTATGTCAACTGAACTCTCATTAGGATAGCTGTCATCAAGTCAATTTTGATTCATAACCACTCAATGGGACAGGGTAGAGTTTTCCCTGTGGCCTGTTGAGATGGCGCTTCCTCTTTCTGAGAGTAGCAAGCCTCGTCTTTCTGCAGTGGAGTGACTGGTGGTCATGAGACAAGGCTCAATGGTCAGTTTGATCGTTGCAGTTATTTAAATGATTGGTTAGGTAAGAAGGATAGCTACTGAGGCCTCGCAGAAAACGGTGGAGAAGATTAGCAGAAGATGTTAATAGATGGTATCAAAAATGATTACCAATCAACTATACCCATAAGAAAAATTTAAGGATAAACGATCAAGAAGCTGAGAAAGGTTGTCCCACATAAACGTTAGAATCTCTGCTTTGTTGCTAGAATGTAATGTTTATAAACCTATAACCAATTAATTGAAGGAAATATCATATTTCCTATATAATTACTGGGAAATGACTCTGTAATATCTTGGTATGTATACATAGTAATGAACTTCCAGATTCTTTTCTGGAGAAATCTAAAGTAATTTACTTAAGGTAAATATACACTGGGGGAAGGAAAAGTATTTTAAGGATTCTTGGTTACAGGATCTGCGCTGACAGTCATATTCTGAAATCTAAAATGTTGTTTTAGTCTCTTTTTAATAGCTTTATTGGCATATAATTCACATATCATAAACTAAAATCTTTCAGTCATATTAAGAAAAAAACTGCAATGATCACCATAATCAATTTCAGAACATTTTCGTCTCATTCCTCGTCGTTAGTTCCCCATTTCCCCCTTCCCTCCTCTGCTATGTCCCCAGGTAACTATTAATCTATTTACTGCTTTCATAGATTTCCCTATCCATAGATTTCCTATACAGAACATCATACAAAGCATAAACAGGAAGCAGATGAACAAACAATTCCCCCAACAAAAACGACAACACAAAACAGAAAAACCTCAATGGAAAAGAAAATGGAAGATATTAAAATGGAAACAACTTGAAAAGGGAGAATTAATATATCAGCCATAAATGACTTCTTCTCTGAATGATCTCAACACTATTCACATGCGTGAACTTTGCTCGGAGGGGATTCACCGAGGTCTTGCTCCATGTGAGAACAGGGGTAATGGGGTTTCAGTTTCCATGGTGACCCATCGCATGACTGTTGAGTCGATGCAGATCCTTAGTGACTGCCCTGTGGGTTCAGGGGACTGTGACTGTTTGTAGAAGTAGGAAACCCTCTTTCTCCCGAGGAACTGCTGGGGGTTTTGAACTGTGCACCATGCAGATTTCAGCCAGTGCATCACACGACTAGGATGCCTTCTACCAAATGGATATTCAGAATTTAGGCTCTAATAATATTCATTCCTTTAGAATTATATTTTATTATTTATAATATTTAAATCACACAAATTACTTCCTTACGGACGTAATTGAAGCCCATGTATATCATGCTATTTTTAAGACAGTATTTTAAAACCTCAGATGTTATTTTTCCCCAGCCAGTCTGAGAGAAAGATATGGCTTTCAGTTGCAATCACAGAAACATACAGTGGAAGTTTTACTCTGTCCTATGAGATAGATATATGAGTCAACTCTGACTCTAGTCTATCAGTGAATTTGACTATTTAAAAATTATAGAATTTAAGATTCTGCCAAGAAGAGAAAATTTCATAAGCATAAGAACAAAATACATGAATTATTACCCTGTATCGATTGAACTCAAGTGATAGGACATTGTTTACACAAAAAATGGGAGTTGATGATAGGGAACTGCTGTCAATGTCACTCATTCACAAAACCAGAACCATGCCTACCAGATCAATACACGTCAAAAGAAAACAAGGAAGGAATTAAAATGGTAAATATATGGTAGTGCCACGCCATCATTCACTGGGCACCCTCAATGCAAGATAACTGAGTCAGAATCCAACGGCCACCAATTAACTAACCAGTTAAGAAAGCAGTCATCCACTTTCTTTCACACTACAGTGTTTCATCCTTATTTCCAAAATACATAAATTCCTTAAATATTCTGTAGGGGAGCTTTTTGAAAAGTCAAGTATGCATAGTGGGTTTCCACATGGAATCCTTCTGCTGTGGCTTATGAAGGATATTGTGGCATTTAAGGAACACTGAGTCTAAAATACCATTAGCCTATGTATGAAGGGGCACCTGGAATTTTTTTCAAAGCTATGTGTTTATTTATTTTTAACAAACCAAGCTTATCATCTTCCAAGTACTCTACATTACATAATACATCTGTCGAATCTGCAATTCTATTCTTGGAAACATTTTTCAAAGTCATCCGTCTGGATGGCTGACAGCCCCTCTCCCTTTTTTTATTCACCTTTTCTATCTAAGTCATCAAATTACTGTCCTTTCATGTTCCTCTTCATTTGTGGAAGCAAAAAAGGAATCTCACAGAGTAAGGTCAGGTGAGTAAGGTGGATAGAACAAGAGAGGCGTGCTATTGTTTTATCAAAACGGATACAATGAGATGGCTGCAAGAGCATGTGCATTGTTGTGGTGGTAAGACCAGTCCCCTATGTGCCTTAAACAAGGCCTTTTTGCATACCATTACACTATATTTTCAGAACATCTTAATAGAAAGCCTGAGTAACATTCTGACTTGGCGAAATGAAATCCAAATGTATTATCTCACTCACATAAAACAAAAACAAAAACACCAAATGAGAATCATCTTGATCTTTGATTTCACTTGATGAGTTTCAAGGTTGTAAGAATAGCACTGTATCTCATCATTAGTAATGACACAGAGCAGAATGTCTGGGTGGCTTTGGTGATGTTCTCTCAAAGCATGGCATCTTTCTACTCACTCTTTTTCTGGGGCTCAGTCAGAACCCTAAGCACAAATTTCACAGCCACCCTTCTAATTCCCAAATCTTACACTAAATTTGGATTAACTGAATGCCAATATAGTCTGAAACACTTTATCATCTTTTCAATTGTTTGTTATAGGTCTTATAGCACATGTGCATGGATTTTGTCAACATTTTTATCCATCTGGAATGTTGATGGATGCCCAGATGAGGTTTGTCCCCAGTCGACAGTTCATTTTTTTGAAATGAGGAAACCATCCTCTTGTCACTGTGACCAGAGATAACCTTCCCAGATGATGCCACTGGATGCACTGGGTGCACTAAATTGCTTGATGCTCACCTTGTACCAAAAAAAAGCACACTAAGATAGCTCTACTCAACAGGACTTTTTGTTTCTTTCCATTTTTAGGGGGAGCTCCCTCCTAGCACACAGTCTGCATCACCAAAGGTTGGATAGGATTCATTTGCTCCTGTTCTCCTTTTTACTGCTTTGGGTACATTGCCAGAAAAGGTATTGCTGGGTCTTATGGTGCTTCTATTTCCAATTGTTTTAGGTAGCACCATATCACCTTCTATCATGATTATGCATATTTATAAATGCACAGCAGTGTAGGGAAGCTTCAAACCCTCTGTACCCTCTCTAGTTTTGCTGTTCTATATTTTCTAAATCAGGTTATTGTTTTGGGTTTAAGATGCTATCTCTTCATTGTTTTGACTCCCATCTCTTGCATGGCTAGTGATCATAAGCTTGTTCTTATTGTGTTCACTAGCCATCTGAATGTCATCACCTGTGAATTGTCTCTTCACACCTGTGGTAATTACATGACTTCGTGTCAAGTTGAAGTCTGTGGGTGGAGTCTAGCCTGCCAATTTGGTCACAGGCTGATAGTGTCTCCTTGTGGGCATGACCACCTCATAAGGAGGGTACTGGGAACCACCACCCTGTTCTGCTTCTCCTTACTGCTTTTGAGTCATTGGGAGAGCTGCCAGAGACACTGCAAATGGATTCACACAATTTTGCAACCACCCGCCTGTGACCTCCCTGTCATGTAATATATCATTGCATGTGGCTTCATGAATCTCATTCCCCTTTCACCCCTGCCCCCTTGTTTGCATACCCTCAAGAATCAATCAATCTTCCCATTACTATTTCTGAAGGGTTTATCTATCTTCTATTTCAAGTATTGAATGGTTTTAATTATACGAATGAACTTATGCAGGTCTAACAAGATTAATGATGTAAAACTAAGACCACAATAGTAAGAAGGGGGAATATTAAAGAAGTAGAGGATAGTCACATGGTTCAGCAGTGCTATTCTGCACCCTGAATCTGTCATATGGCCCTTCTGTGAGGGACCATCCAATTATCTTGCAGGTGACTTTTGGATCTCTACTTTGTCTGTTCTCCTTCATATCAATTTGACTGTTTGTTTTTATACTTCTGAGACTTGCCCCATTGACACTCAAGATCACACAAGCTGGTGTGCTTCTTCCATGTGGGCTTTGTTGTAATCCTGCTAGACTGTTGTTTGTTTAACTCCAAGCCTTTAAGATCCCAGAGTCTATACCTTTAAATAGCCAGGTACCCTCAGCTTTCTTTACCACTTTTGCTTATGCACCCATTTTGTTTTCAGTAATTGTATCTGACAAGTGAGTATCATAGATTGTCACATCATTAGACCAAACCATTCTGGTACTGAGGTAATATTTAAGTAGAGGCCCAAAATCCAGATGTTTCCTTGTTGTATTTACATATATACCAGCAAATATATATACATGTATACACATAATATACATATTATACATACCCATATCTCTATATTTATATATGCAGGTCTATATTTATACTTCTATATACACAAATTTTAGTTACTTGCTCTTTTGGCTTTTTCTTTTTCTTTCTCCTCTTACCACACTATTGAGTATACCCATCATTCACCTCTCAGTAGTTCCTCTTGTATACATATAAAGTGATCAAGCAGAACCAGCAATGCTACACCCTACTCATCATCAATTTTAGAATCTTTGCTATTCCTCTGTCTTTGTTGTTATTGGTTCAATGTTCCATCCCACCCCACCCCAGCCCACCCCACCCTGGCTCCTCCTGTTTCATGCCCCCGCCCCCATCATTGCTGTCACCATTGGATGGCTTATCCTGCCTATTTTTTAAAAAATAATCAATACAATCTAAAAATTAAAAACAAACAAAGACAACAGATAAAGGAAAGAATGTCAACATACAGATAGTAACCAGACAGACAGGAATCATGACATAGAGCTACATTTGTGTTGAAAGGCAAGTTTCTCATGGGTCTACTTTGCAATGCTTTAGAATTTCTGTAGGGTCCCCAAACTAATTATTTTTAAGTTGGAGCTAGGACTTAGTGCAAGTCCAAAATCTATTCCTTGATCTTTGTTTCCCTCCCACCCCCTCACTCCCCTTTAATCTACCTAAGACTTTCTTTGAAAATCTCCTTGTTGATTCGTGATAGAGAATCTTATCCATCATCCCTTGGGGAAGAATGATCTTCTGTTAATATTATCTTTGATTATCCCCTGGGACTAATTTTGTAAAGCCCTGTTGAGAGAGGGGTATTGGATCCATGTACGCTAACTCCACATCACAGTACCTGAATTATTCACTTGTACAGAATCAGTCCTTTTGAATGCTATCTACACAAATATTGGAGGTTAATTTTCAGGGAAATCTGTGATAATAATCACTTAAAATCTCAGTCACAGGTTTATCTGAGTAATAGCTGTCTTAATAGAGCACATCGGGCATTGATAAAGCAAGATCATGTTTTTCTGCCTACCAATGGTTCAATAATCTTGGTATATCTGGTTTCCTCTGCCACCATGTATTTTCCTAATTAAGTTCTCAGGTTACAAAAGTGTGTGAAGTAGAGCCCAGTTTACACAATGGGATTTCCATATCAGATCTCACTGATGCAGGCACTGGCGCATGCTGTGCCCCTTGATGATCCACGGTTCACTATCCTAGCTTTCCATGGCACCCAGCCTAGGTGCTCAGGAGGCACCCAGAAGCCCAGGTCAATGAGGCCCATTTGATACATATCACCAGACAGTCCTTTCTAGAGTCCCCCAGAATATTTTTGGCATTCTTACCTCCGACTGGAGGTTGGTCCTCCTCCTTTTCCTACTGACAAATATGCATTTGTGTTCCTTGAGGTGTGTTTGCCATCTTTCCTCTCTCCAGACATGCTTTTCCTAGCAGTATCTGTCACCCCTCTGATTGGGCTATCTACCTGTCTGGGGGGACCTCAACATTGTTTTGCATGGCAGCCACTCAGTAGGAAACATCCCCTTCCCCTCCCTTGACCATTTGACGCCAGCTGACACGAGGCACTCTCCGGCTAAGTGACCTTCAATACTTACCTAGAGTGATAGTGTATGGTTCACTGACACTGGTCAGGCTCTCTGGTCCCTCAGACCCATGCCCTACAAGTCTGAGCTTTTGCCCGTCTTGCTTCTTCTTCCTACTGCAGTGCACTCATTCAGTATCTATCCTTTTGTGATTCACTAACTTCACTTAAAGTCTTCACCTAAAGCTTAAAGTCTTCCACACCCATCTATGGCGTCAGATGTTTCATAGTTTTATTGCTGTTTTTCGGGGATACATAGTATATCATTGTGTATACATACCAGAGATTTTTTATCCAATCTTCTCTATGGGAATTTAAGCTGTTTCCACTTCATGCTATTGTGAACTGTGTTGAGGTACACATGGGTGTACATACATCTCCTCAGGATCTGTTTCTTATTTCTTTTGGGTATAAACCCAGTAATGGTATTGCTGGGTCATGTGGTATTTCAATTGCAATCTGTTTTAGGGATTGCCCTATTGCCTTCCACAGTGGCTGCCACTGTGGAAGACCACAGGAGTGGAAAAGAGTTCCAATCTCACCACCCCCTCGGCAGCATTTGTTTTAAGGCTTTTTTCTTCTGGGGTCTATAGTTATGGGTGTTAGATAGTATCTCATGGTTATTCTGATTTGCATATCTTGGATGACTATTGAACAAGATCATTTCCTCATGTGCCTAGTAGTCTTTCGAGTGGCATTGTTTGTGAATTGTCTGTTCAATCTTTTGTCTAAGTCTTAGTTATTAGCTTTTGTCTTCTTGTAGACTTGTAATATACTTTAGGTTTTAGTAATTAGTCCTTTGTTTTATCATTTATTTTACAGTCTGTGAGCTCTACTTTTACTCTTTTAATGATTTCTTTCTATGCATATATGTGCTTTACTTTTACTAGGTCCTACTCATCTATTTTCTCTTCCGTGGCGGGTGTTCCTTTGTTATTTCTGGTGGTTCTTATATTCTCTGCACTAGGTGACTTAGATTTGCCCCATCTTTCTCAATGGTTACTGTGATATCTTTGGATTTTGCATTTAGTTCTTTCATCTACCTTGAGTTTTTTTTTTGTGTGTGCATAGGGTGATGCATGGATCTTTTTTTCATTATTCTGCAGTTGAATAGCCTGTTTTTCCAGCACCATTTATTGAAGAGGGCATATGTATCCCATTTAATGTTTATTAGATCCTTGTTAAAAACAATCAGCTTTCTGTATGAAGATAAGTATATTTTTGGACTTTCTGTTCTGTTCCACTGGTGTGCGTATATATCACCATACCAATACCAGGCTATTTTGACAACTAGGCCTGTATAGATAGGTTTGGAGGCCATATAGTAGTACAAGACCATCTACTTTGTTCTTTTTTGAGGAGTTCTATATCTATCCTTCTCCATTTGGCCATAAAGAATTTTTTTGAGATATATTATTGGATTTTATTGGGCAGATTTTTTTTTTGCTCTTGCATCTATCTTCATGAAAGATATCGGTGTGTAGTTTTCTGTCTTTGTGGTGTCTTTGCCTTGTTTTGAGATCAGTGTTATGTTTGCTTCATAGAATAAGTTTGGAACTTGACTGTCCACTTATATGTCTGGAATAATTTGTCATAGCTCTCCACAGAACACTTGGTAGAATTCTTCTGAGAATCCATTTTGTCTTGGGCTTATTTTGGTTGGGAAATTTCTCCTTTGTTGTGTGTCGATGTTTTCTAAATCTCCATTGATTTCTAGATAATTGTCTGCTTCTCCTTGATTAAGAAACTTTAGGGAGTACAATGTTTCATAGTATTGTGTTAATCTTTTTATTTAATTTAGATGTATTGTGATGTCTCCCTTTTCTTTGTTTCTTTCTTTGTTTCTTTGTTTCTTTCTTTATTTTTTGCGTCACTGCCCTCTGGTGGGAGTAGGAGGCCCAGCCTTGCTCCTGGAGAGCTGCTTCTAGATTTGAACTGCCAGCCCAGTGGGCCACAGTCCCGCACACAACCACTACACTACCAGGGCTCAGCCAATGTCACCCTTTTCATATAAAATTCCTGATATTGTAAATCTTCCTTTTCTTTTCTTTGCTAAGTTTTCCAATATTTTATTAATTTTCTTAATCCTTTCAATTAATCAACTTCCTGTGTTGTTTTTCCATTGTTTTTCTGCTTTCCAATTAAGTTTTTGCTCCGACTTTATGATTTTTTTTCCTTTTGCTGTGATGTATCTATATTTTTGCCCTTGTTTTAGCTGTTGGAGGTGTTAGCTAAGGTTTCAACTTTGAATCTCCCCCTCCCCCCCCAATTGCGTGGATTGCTTTCATTTGCCTTTTGATAGCTGCTTTTATCATGTCCTAAAAGTTTTTGGTCTATTATACAATCATTCTCATTTGTTTCAAAGAATTTTTAAATTTATTTCCTTATTTAATGTATTAACCAATTGCTTTTAACTATCATGTTGTTCACTTTCCACATGTCTGTCTCTACATTTCTGTTCTATCTATTATTATTATTTACAGATTTATGATGTGTGATCTGAGAAAATGGATTGTAGGACTTCAAGGTCTTTGAATTTGTTGAGACTTACTTTGCCGCCTACCTGTGCTCTGTTCTAGAGTGTGTCTTCAGAGTAAAAGGGGAGATGGGAAGAGATAGAATACAATCAAAACAGTCATAGTCATAAAAACTGATTGCCTAGAAGGGCCAAGAGAATTGTAAATATAAAATTGGAAGATGCATTTTAAGGAGAGTAATCAGAATTAATAGCTTTAATTAAAATATATTTTAGAACAGAAAAGAGAGAGAAAATAAAGTAAATCTATGTGGCAGAGGAATAGTTTAATTAAATATTCAAACTCACAGATGAGGGTTGATATTATAGACATTTATTTATAATAAGAAGGAATGTTAAAGACAAATTGAGAAAAGAGAAGAGGAAGAAATAAATGACAAGAAAAAAAGGCAAAAAAAGTGTGGATGGGCAGAACATAGAAGAAACAACAGAAGAGACAACATAAACAAAAAACTGGAACATGGCTTGGATATGGCTGCTGGAGTTGTGTTGATATTGCACTGTGCAGACGGGCAGGTTTGCATACTGAGCGGGGGTTGAGTGGCTGTGCGTGGGGGATGTGTGTTTTCAGGAAGGGGATCGCACCATAAGCGGAAGTAGGAGAGAACCAGAAAAAGCAATAAAAGTATTAGAGTGAAACAAAAGTTCAAACTAGAAGAATATAAAGTAACAGTAACAAAACCACCTTGTGGGTGCGAAATTCTGCTTTTTGGGTAATTTTATTATGTGCACACGTGTGCCAAGTGAAGGAGGGAGGGAACGTGTGGGGACAGGCTGCCAGAAAGCAAAGTAAAAAAGGGAGGAAGGGGGGGAATGGCAGATAGTGTGGTTCGGTTTTAAAGAAGGTCTGCATCAAGTGGCACATGTAGTTTGCCAGCCATGCAGGCCCCCCTGCAAAGTAATTGTATGCCTGTGTGAGTCGCCCCAAGGGCTGCGGAATGTCCATTGGAGTGTTTTGGCACTTAGAATAACCCCAGGTCAGTTGTAAAGAGGAGTTTGTCAGCAGATGCTGATATGCTCACATCTTAAGAGTTTTGGGTCTACATAACGTGTAAGTTTTTTTTTTTTTCACTGTCAGAATGTGAAGAATATCCTTTCTTGTGGCACCTCTCTGGTTGTTGCTGAGAACTTTCTGTATTTGTTATCTGATGGCCTTAATCCTGCACAAGA